>CM059788.1:5353384-5558384 GCA_030435695.1 Brachymystax lenok tsinlingensis | reverse complement strand
AACGTTAGCTGGCTGGCTAGCTAGCTAACGTTACATGTATGATCTGTGATGTAATATTCATATTTCAGAGCTATTTGCATTGCTAGTTATAGCCTAATGTTAGCTAGCTAACATTGAACCTGGTTGGTTAGCTACCTGCAGATTCATGCAGGATAGTACCATTATGAGTTGGGATTATGGTTCATTGTTTAGCTAGCTAGCTACATGTCTAAACAAAAGACTCCACTATGCAAGTAACTATTTTAATAGAATGTTTATGATGTCACTGCAACAACTGTCGATAGATGTAGCTAGTAAATTTGCTCTGGCTATCTACTACGATTTCAGAGCATTGAATGTGCCAGAGCACAGAATAACTAACGAATTTACGAACACTGTTGAATATGGCCAGTGTCAGTAAACGTCGGCAAAGAATAGTCATTAAATTGTTGCCAGCAGCACAGTTGCAGTCACCAACGGTCTTGATAACATAAAAACAGCCTAAACAGCTCTGCTAGTGCGTGTAAAATGATCAGTGAGCTCTTCTCTGATTTGTGTCTGGAAGTAGCTAGCCCAAGTTAGCCAGTTAGCTTGGGTGCTTGACTGCTAATAGGTCAGAACGCTCGGATAAACCATATTCCTTGGCCAGAGCATCCAGTGTGCGCTCTGAATGTACGAACGGACAATCTGACAACGCTCTGAGTTTACGAACACCCAGAGCACACTCTGGCACTCCAGATTAAATTAATTCTTAAGGAGCAGCAAGGTGCGCTGGGGCGCTAGCGCCCCACTCCCGACACTACCAGGTGAAATGCAAGGCGCCAAATTCAAAATCCAAAAGTTGAATTATTAAACATGCATCAATATACAAGTGTTTCATAGTCACCAAAAGCTCTGCTTCTTGGAAATATCACAGCGTTGTCAGATTTCAAAAAGGCTTTTCGTCGAAAGCACCACATTTGATTGTTTGAGGGTAGCACCTAACATATTTTTTTCCATTACCATAATTTCATAAGCCTCCACGGTTCACACAAAACACATTTCACCGCGAAAACAAATCAATTACCTTTTGAAGAACTTCTGCTGAGGGCGTCCAAAGTGGCCAACGAAGACAATCCATGGTTCTTTTGTTAGAAAAAGTAATGTATTATATCCATAAATCTTGTGGTAGTAAAAACATGGCTAAGACACATTGATTAATTTAATTAATGTACTATGTGATAGCAGACAACATGATAATATTGATAATGAGGCTTAAGTGATAAAACAAGCTTAACTTAGATAGTTGTGGGAGATTAACTCATTACAATTATTACATTTTCAGTATTCTGATTGATCACTTTGAAGTAGTAAGACAGAAAGACATACATAATGTATAGGATTTGTTGAAGCGGAGTATCTGATGAAGTCAGGAAGGTGGCTAAGGCTGAATAGTTGAACAAACAGACCTAAGGATAAGAGGGTCAGCAGAGGGTCAGCAGAGGATCAGCAGAGGGACATTTGGAACTCAATAACAGACCTGAGGATAAACAGGTCAGCAGAGGATCATTTGGAACTGATTAATAGATCTGGGGAAAAGCAGGATGCCAGAAGACAATGTAACAAAGACCCCTATTGAAACAGGACATATGGGAAGCTGTAAAGCTTGGGGAGGGGTCTATGTATGGAATATAGGGAGAATACTATAAAGGCTGTGCTCTGAGACACAGAGTCAGCTGTTTCCCTAGGTCAGCTCGCCTTTAATTACTCTGTATTAAAGGCTTATTGAATTCACAAGTGTCTTGTATGAGTGTCATAATTTGAAGATCATTTTTTCCACGACAATCTCCGTTTGGTTGGCGCGTTATAATCAGAAAAAACAGCGTCGACTCCTCCATTGAAACGTGAAGAGAACTCGTTCAACTTCTACCTATAAACTTGTCCAAGAACAATCAAACATCATTGTAAATGTATGCTTAGGATCACTTTTCTGTATAAATAGCATAATATTTCAACCGGAATATAAACTGGGCGATAAGAAAGGAAAAAACAAAAGAACGTGCCTGCCGGGAGCGCGCGCATATACCGGTAAAGGACATCTGTGGGGGCACTTCCATATTCCTCTTCTTCTCTGCTCTAAAAGCATCTAAAATGAATCAGAACACTTTCTCGAGACTGTTGACATCCAGAGGAAGCGATAGGTACTGCATTCATATGCCCTTATAAGGGCATTTTCATAAGGGAGGGGTTCCAAATGAGGCAATGTGTCAAAACCACTTTTTCCAGGACAGAAATTCCTCGGGGTTTCGCCTGCCATATCCGTTCTGTTTTACTCACAGACAAATGGTTAACACTTTTAGAATTCAGAGTGTTTCCTATCCAATGGTACTAAATATGTGCATATCCTATTTTCTGGGCCTGAATAGGCAGCATTTTATTTTGGGCACGCCAGAGTCTCCAAAACGGTCACCTCGTGCGCTGCTCCCTAAGAAGTTAAGTCCTTAGTGGACGCCAAAGAACTTGCTCTCGACCCGCTCCACAACAACCCTGTCGATGCTCTCCGCCTCTTTATTCTATAGTGCACTATCAGCTCCTTGGTCTTACTGACGTTGGAGACTTTGTTGTCCTGGCACTACACTGCTAATCTCCAGCCCCCTCCCCCGTAGGCTGTCTCAGTGCTGTCGGTGATCAGGCCTACCACCGCCGTGTCGTCAGCAAACTTGATGATGGTGTTGGAGTTGTGCGTGGCCACGCAGTTGTGGGTGAACAGAGAGTACAGAAGAGGACTAAGCGCACACCTCTGAGGAGCCCCCGTGTTGAGGGTCGGTGTGTTTTTGCCTACCCTCACCACCTGGGGCTGGCCTGTCAGTCCAGGATCCAGTTGCAGAGGGAGGGGTTAAGTCCCAGCGTCCCTAGTTTGGTGATGAGCATTGAGGGGACTATGGTGTTGAATGCGGAGTTGTAGTCTATGAACAGCATTCTCACCTAGTTATTTCCCCCCTCTTGTCCAGTTGGGAGATGGCAGTGTGAAGTGCAATTGAGATTGAGTTATCTATGGATCTGTTGGGGAGGAATGTGAGTTGGAGTGGGTCTACGGTGTCTGGGATGATGGTGTTGATGTGTGTCATGACCGGCCTTTAGAAATACTTCATAATTACAGATGTGAGTGCTACAGGGCGAGTCACCTTGGAGTTCTTGGGAACAGGTGGTCAGCTTGAAACATGTTGGGCGCATGCTTCGAGAACCCGCTCTGGTATTCTGTGCATGTTAACCCTTTTAAACGTTATGCTCGCGAAAACGAGATCATATAGTAATCCGGAAAAACAGAGGCTTTCGCGCAAGGCACAGTGTTATATATTCCTCAACTCGAGCATAAAATACATTTAGCTCATTTGGGAGTTCTGTGTCGCTGGGCAACTCATGGCTGGGAATCCTTTTGTAGTTATAGTTTGCAAGCCCTGCCACATACGACGAGCATCGGAGCCGGTGTAATAGGATTCCACCTTAATCCTATATTGCCCTTTTGCATGTTTGATGTCTCTTGGTAGATACAATGGTATACAGCTTACCATGAGGTATTCTATATCAAGTGAGCAAAAGCTTGAGATTCCCTTCACACTGGAAGCAGCACACCAGTTATTATTCATAAAAAACACACTCCTCCTTTTGACTTCCCCGAAGCAGCCATCCGATCCTGCCGCTGCAGGGACAATCCACTGAGTACTACGTGCATAACTTATTCATCCGGCCACGTTACAGTAAGACATAATATTGCAGCTTTAAAATCTCTCTGATAGGATACTAGAACAAAGCTCATCCATCTTATTCTCAAGTGACTGGACATTTGCCAATAGAATAGAGGGGATCGCCATTCAGTTTTCTCTTTGCCTCAACTTCACCAGGACTCCACCTTGTCTCCAGCGTTTTGGTAGCCCATGGAACCAAGGAATAGGCGACTAAGCGACTTTGACCATAGTATGAAAGTCACTGTAAGGTGCCCCGGTACCAGTATCTCAAACGGCCATCCCTCCTGGGCTTTTTACACACATGTCTAGGGTTTACAGAGAATGGTTCGACAAACAAAAAACATACAGTCAGCGGCAGTCCTGTGGACAAAAACAGCTTGTTGATGAGAGAGGTCGAAGGAAAATGGAAAGAATTGTGCAAGCTAACAGTGCTGTTGTCGGTTCGTCACAGATGGGCTATTGCAGCCACAACGGGCACCATACCAATCTGCTAAAAACAAGAAGAAGCGGCTTCAGTGGGCACGCAAACTAAACAATTGAGGAATGGAAAAACATTGCCTGATCCAACGAATCCCGGTTCCTGTTGCATCATGCTGATGGCAGTCAGGACTTGGTGTAAGCAGCATGAGTCCATGGCCTCACCCTGCCTGGTATCAACAGTACAGGCTGGTGGCGGTGGTGTAAGGCTGTGGGGATTTTTTCATATGCACACGTAAAGTCCCTTGATACCAATTGAGCAACGTTTGAACGCCACAGCAAATCTGAACATCGTTGCTGACCAGGTGCATTCCTTCATGGCTACAGTTTACTCTTTGTCACATGGATACTTCCAGCAGAAAAATGTGCCATGTCACAAAGCACGTTTTGAATGGTTCCTGGAACATGACAGCGAGCTCAGTTTACTTCAGTGGCCTGTGCAGTCCCCAGGCCTCAACCCAATACAGCATCTCTGGGATCAGATGTAATGGGCTGTTTGCAACATGAATGTACCGCCGTCCAATATGCAGGAACTGTATGATGCTATCGCATCAGCATTGACCAACATCCCTGTGGAACGTTTCCGAAACCTTGTAGAATCCATGCCCCAAAGAAGTCAGGCTGTTCTGGAGGCAAAGGGGGATCTGACCTGGTACTAGATGGGTGTACCTAATAAACTGGAAAATTAGTAAATATATTGGTATGACTGTTACCTTGTACCATAAAACTGAAGACATATTCATTGATTGAGGATGTGTTTCTTGTCATGGGACTATGTAAACAAATCATGTATAGCTTCAAATTATGTTTACAAAAGTAATGTTGCTCTCATGGAACATCCTTCCTTGAGCACTAGGTATAGATAAGGATTTGTTGTTAACTGACTTGCCTAGTTAAATAAAGGTTAAATATGTTTTTTAAATAAAAATATAACATTGAAATTGTTTTACTTACAAAAAAGTAAGTAAAGCTTGGTTGGTGGCTCACGGATGGTACGCACACATGGTACGCACACACGGATGGTACGCATAGACAGTGGCTTCAATAAGTAAATTAGAAATTCCTAACAACCACATACATGTTAATTCATTTCAATATCCTTCAAATACTGGAAGAAGAGCCACTGTACACAGAGTTCACACCAATGAAGTATATAAACTCTGGGTTGCTGATGTTACAGTGAGGGAAAAAAGTATTTGATCCCCTGCTGATTTTGTACGTTTGCCCACTGACAAGGAAATGTATCAGTCTATAATTTTAATGGTAGGTTTATTTGAACAGTGAGAGACAGAATAACAAAAAAATCCAGAAAAACATATGTGAAAAACTTTATAAACTGATTTGCATTTTAATGAGGGAAATAAGTATTTGACCCCCTCTCAATCAAGAAGATTTCTGGCTCCCAGGTGTCTTTTATACAGGTAACGAGCTTAGATTGGGAGCACACTCTTAAAGGGAGTGCTCCTAATCTCAGTTTGTTACCTGTATAGAAGACATCTGTCCACAGAAGCAATCAATCAATCAGATTCCAAACTCTTCACCATGGCCAAGACCAAAGAGCTCTCCAAGGATGTCAGGGACAAGATTGTAGACCTACACAAGGCTGGAATGGGCAACAAGACCATCGCCAAGCAGCTTGGTGAGAAGGTGACAACAGTTGGTGCGATTATTCGCAAATGGAAGAAACACAAAAGAACTGTCAATCTCCCTCGGCCTGGGGCTCCATGCAAGATCTCACCTCGTGGAGTTGCAATGATCATGAGAACGGTGAGGAATCAGCCCAGAACTACACGGGAGGATCTTGTCAATGATCTCAAGGCTGCTGGGACCAGTCACCAAGAAAACTATTGGTAACACACTACGCCGTGAAGGACTGAAATCCTGCAGCGCCCGCAAGGTGCCCCTGCTCAAGAAAGCACATATACATGCCCGTCTGAAGTTTGCCAATGAACATCAATGATTCAGAGGACAACTGGGTGAAAGTGTTGTGGCATCAACTCAACTCGCCGTGTTTGGAGGAGGAGGAATGCTGCCTATGACCCCAAGAACTCCATCCCCACCGTCAAACATGGAGGTGGAAACATTATGCTTTGGGGGTGTTTTTCTGCTAAGGGGACAGGACAACTTCACCGCATCAAAGGGACGATGGACGGGGCCATGTATCGTCAAATCTTGGGTGAGAACCTCCTTCCCTCAGCCAGGGCATTAAAAATGGGTCGTGTATGGGTATTCCAGCATGACAATGACCCAAAACACACGGCCAAGGCAACAAAGGAGTGGCTCAAGAAGAAGCACATTAAGGTCCTGGAGTGGCCTAGCCAGTCTCCAGACCTTAATCCCATAGAAAATCTGTGGAGGGAGCTGAAGGTTCGAGTTGCCAAACGTCAGCCTCGAAACCTTAATGATTTGGAGAAGATCTGCAAAGAGGAGTGGGACAAAATCCCTCCTGAGATGTGTGCAAACCTGGTGGCCAACTACAAGAAACGTCTGACCTCTGTGATTGCCAACAAGGGTTTTGCCACCAAGTACTAAGTCATGTTTTGCAGAGGGGTCAAATACTTATTTCCCTCATTGAAATGCAAATCAATTAATAACATTTTTCACATGCGTTTTTCTGGATTTTTTTGTTGTTATTCTGTCTCTCACTGTTCAAATAAACCTACCATTAAAATTATATACTGATCATTTCTTTGTCAGTGGGCAAACATACAAAATCAGCAGGGGATCAAATACTTTTTTCCCTCACTGTATGTACTGGCCAATGAAAGGCTTTGAAGCTACCGGTCAGCCAGTCCTCCATAGGATTGAATGGAATTCTACAGTATTTCAATGAAATGGACAAAAAAAGGACAAAAAAAGTAATACATATACAGTACGAGTCAAAGGTTTGGACACACCTACTCATTCAAGGGCTTTTCTTTATTGATACTATTTTCTACATTGTAGAATAATAGTGAAGACATCAAAACTATGAAATAAGACATATGGAATCATGTAGTAAACAAAAAAGTGTTAAACAAATCAACATTTGTTTTATATTTGAGATTCTTCAAAGCAGCCACCCTTTGCCTTGGGGGCAGCAGGTAGCCTAGTGGTTAGAGCGCTGGGCCAGTAACCGAAAGGTTGCTGGATCGAATCCCCGATTTTGACAAGGTCAAAATCTGTTGTTCTACCCCTGTAAAAGGCAGTTAACCCACTTTTCCCCGTCATTGTAAATAAGAATTTGTTCTTAACTGACTGGTTAAATAAACTAGTTGGCTAGTAATTTTTTTTTTAAATTGACAGCGTTGCACACTCGGAGTTCCCACATATGCTGAGCACTTGCTGGCTTCTTTTCCTACACTCTGTGGGCCAACTCATCTCAATTGGGTTGAGGTCGGGTGATTGTGGAGGCCAGGTCGTCTGTTGCAGCACTCCATCACTCTCCTGCTTGGTCAAATAGCCCTTACACAGCCTGGAGGTGTGTTGGGTCATTCTCCTGTTAAAAACTAATTATAGTTCCACTAAGCGCAAACCAGATGGGATGGCGTATCGCTGCAGAATGCTGTGGTAGCCATGCTGGTTGAGTGTGCCTTGAATTCTAAATAAATCACAGACAGTGTCACCAACAAAGCACCATCATACCTCCTCCTCTATGCTTCACGGTGGGAACTTCACATTCAGAGATCATCCGTTCACCTACCCTGCATCTCAAATTTGGAATCATCAGAACAAAGGACAGATCTCCACCGGTCTAATGTCCATTGCTCGTGTTTCTTGGCCCAAACAAGTCATTTTTATTGTAGTCCTTTAGTAGTGGTTTCTTTGCAGCAATTTGACCATGAAGGCCTGATTCATGCAGACTCCTCTGAACAGTTGATGTTGAGATGTGTCTGTTACTTGAACTCTGTCCACCATTTATTTGGGCTGAGGCTGGTAACTCCAATGAACTTATCCTCTGCAGCAGAGGTAACTCTGGGTCTTCCTTTCCTGTGCCGGTCATCATGAGAGCCAGTATCATCATTTCGCTTGATGGTTTTTGCAACTGCACTTGAAGAAAGTCCTTGAAATGTTCCAGATTGAATGACCTTCATGTCTTAAAGTAATGATGGACTGTCATTTATCTCTGCTTATTTGAGCTGTTCTTGTCATAATATGGACTTGGTATTTTACCAAATAGGGCTATCTTCTGTATATCACCCCTACCTTGGCTCAAACTAAAATTAAGAAGGAAAGAAATTACACAAATTACAAATTAACTTTTAACTTCTTAGGGAGTGGCTCTCGAGGTTGACGGTTTTGGAGAGCCTGGCGTGCCCAAAGTAAAATGCCTCCCATTCAGGCCCAGAAAATAGGATATGCACATATTTAGTACCATTGGGTAGGAAACACTCTGAATTTTCCAAAAGTGTTAACCATTTGTTTGTGAGTAAAACAGAACGCATATGGCAGGCGAAACCCCGAGGAATTTCTGTCCTGGAAAAAGTGATTTTGACACAATGCTCATTTGGAACCCCTCCCTCATGAAAATGACCATATAAGGGCATATGAATGCAGTACCCATCGCTTCCTTTAGATGTCAACAGTCTCGAGACAGTGTAAATTTTCAATTTGGATGCTTTAGACCAGAGAAGAAGAGCAAACCAGGAAGTGTACATTTTATGTCAACAGTACCAGGCGCGCGCTCCCGACAAGGCGCGCAGTGTCTTTTTTACCGTCTTTATCGATCAGTTTATATTCCGGTTGATTTCTAAAGCTTCCAAAATGTTTTACAATGGTGGGGGAGTGCCAAGTTGGATGTGTGGTGGCTTCAAAACAGTGCCCCTTGTTAGTCATCTAGTGTATATATAAATAATTGGTTCATACACTGTTCGAGTCAATACATATGCAATTTGGTTTGTATGGTGTAACTGATCCACTAATATTGACAGAAGAGAGAACAAGACGAGCCACCCCTTTTATATGAGCTACAGATGAGCACACAAAATCCATAAAAGCAATGCATTATCACTTTTTTTTATGCCTCTATTGCTTCTCGCACAGATCCAAATTCTAATTCTTCGAATAGGCCATTCTAAAGAGTAATTAGCGAAAGGAGTAATTAGTAAAAGGTGAATTTGCACTGGCACCTGATTTTAATTAGATATATGTGCCCAATCAGTATTCAGATACAGAATTTGAACAGGTTCCATTTGTCCATCCAAATACTAACTAACAGTGATGGAGATGAGGCTTAAGCAGAAAACCTTTCAGATGACACACCTCTGAAATGTGCTGTGTGTGTGTGTGTGTGAGAGAGATATTGGCACGTCGGGCAGGGTCCCTGTTTTAGATGCAGTAAATATTGAGGGCGGGTTAGTGCTGCGTGTCAGGAGCCTGGAGGTTGCTAGGCAACGCTGGGAAAGGCATGTGCTACTGCAGGGGTTCCCAACATCAGCCCTCAACTAGCAGTATGTTACTGCAGGTTTTTACCAATTCACTATAATCTATGGGTGGTCTCTTAGTCATCATGCTTCATTTAAACATCCTTGACGGATAGTATGAATGAGTGTGCACTAGGAGGTGCCAAAGCATTTGAATGAATATCTGTATATAAAGAAAAACATGAGAACTGAATTCAGTTTGTCCTCTACTGTTCCACCCTCCAACCCCAATCCCTCTCATGGGTAAGCTGGGTATTTTGACCCGCTGGGTGTAAAAAGACAACGTGACTGAAAGGAGTCGAGAGTTAAGCTGCCAATGAACTCAGCGCCCTTATCACATTACCTTGGATGCTTTAGGCACAACAAAACATTGTGTTGATATGTTTCTATGGCGTTCGGATGCTTCCCGCAACTACAAGGTGCCACTGATTCATCACATTTCTGTGCCTTCGACGTTGCTACCACCGAATCTTCTCTAACATAGGATTTGTGTCTGTGTCTATGACGTGTTGACATGACTCAAGGCTTTTCCGGCAGGGCGTTTCTGTGCTGGTGATGACTGCTCTCATGACTAAGAGCAGTCCTAGGCTTTTCTTAAACCGTGTTTTTGCACCTGGATGATTCTCATGACGCATCAGCAAAAATCTAATATAATTCTGAGGACTAAGATGTCTAGTTTTAGGCAAAGTGTCTTATTTCAAATACATTCCATATTTTCCTGAATTTTATATTTTCACCCTAAATTCTCATTACCGAAATGTCCGGATTAAATTCTCGGGTCATTTTATACTATTTTACTTTCGAAAAACCTAACATAATAAAACAATATATGTTGCTGTATAGTTTGTCCATAAACAATATAGTTTGTCCATAAATCATAATGGTATACTAGTTGATGTTTACATAAAAAAATTATATGTATTACATAAAAACAGTGTTTGTGGACGTCTCATTACGTAACACTTTTTCAAGTTCCTGTAAAGTTTTATTCCCCCATGATGCATCATCTAGAGTAGTCATTAGATGGGCACAAGTTATGATAATTAATTCGCTTCTATGTCTTCAGAATTAGGTTCTTATTTTCAAACACCCATTTACCCCCCTTGGCCCCCTTAGGAAAAAGTTAAATTTAAATTTTATCCTAATTTTATTTAATAAAAATAATAATTAAATGTCATTTTCATTACGGGAGCAATGTTAAAAATATTTTAAATAGATTTGTACATTTTTTGGACTGTTGCAGTAATGAGAATTGTGGAAATGGTGGTAAAATGCATGATATGATCAAAAATGTATAATAATGATAAAATAGATAAGATCCTAATCTCAGTGATCCAAGAGGAAATTTAGTAAAAAATGACTTCCGAATTTTTGGGTCAAATGTCAGTTTCGTGAGAATGGCCACCTATAGGATGTGTCCAATTACACATGACGCAGTGTTAGCTCTCAACTAGATATTGTTCAGTCCTTTTTTCACGTCAAAGCTCAGTGAGCATACATACACCTCAATGTATCTACTATGCCGAGTCAGATGAGACTTAAATTTCAACTCGCTGCCCGAAGTAGCAACACAACACAGAAACAGGCACCGGATGTACTACACGACACCCTAACCTACACAAGCGTTCCCACAGAGCCCCCTAGGACAACATCAATCTAAATGCGCACAGCGTCAGCGATAAACATTATCAAAGGGAATTAAGCTGCTGTTCTCAACCTTCTTTCAAACTAAATGGCCTAAGCTGGGAAACACTGAACATGCCATGAGAGTAGGGTAGAGTAGCGTACACCACACACACACACCGGTTTTGTTTTCCCTCCCTAATGCGTCGTATGAAATGACTCACGCAGCCCAGCAAAGCATTCGGAGGGAGGCTGGACCTACCAGCAGGCGCTGGTGTAGCCTCTTGGTCCTCCGCAGGGTGCCCATGATGCGGCGGCCCATCTTTTTGGCGTACCACACCGAGTTGAGCATGCTGTTGCTTGCTGCCACTGCTGCTGCTGTGTGTAGGTGCTGTGTCGACGTAGCTACCGCTGTTGCAGGCTTAGGGGTGGTGGTGGTTGGAGGGGAGAGGACAGGAGGAAGGTGGGAGGGGGGGGCTTCACTCCAGCTTCACTCTAGCTCGTGCCACCCGCCCCACCCTCCCCCTCTCTCTTCCCCCTCTCACTCACAAACACAACGGAGGCTGCAGAGGCAGCGTCGGTGGGTGCTGGAGAAAGCAAGAGTTGGATTCTTGACGGAGGTCGCAATAGGACGGACGTATGGACTTCACCTTTTTACCCCACAGATGAGAGGGTCTGAGGGAGTCCAGAGGAGCTGAGAGGCTGCTTCTCACTTTCGCTCGCACTTTAATGGGAACTTAAGTCTGCGCAGTCGTCCAAATTATAAAGCAGGCTCTGGACGTGACGGGAGAACCAAATCACCCTCTCGGGTCGGATTAACCTGTGGTGAAGGAGAAAGCAGCATGTTCATCTGATGAGGAGACGAGTGTCTGTCCTGGTGCACAGAGAATGTCAGACTGGTGCAGGGGATGGGAGATGGCGAGAGAGAGAAAGGGTTGTGTGAGAGAGAGAGAGAGAGAGAGAGAGAGAGAGAGAGAGAGAGAGAGAGAGAGAGAGAGAGAGAGAGCTAGAAAGATAGCTGTGTCCAAATCTCCATCTCTGAAATACTGCTTTATTAACCTCTTCTTTCCATCCAGTTTTCCTCTCTCTTCAATTCACTCCCTCTCTTCAGTCTCCCACCCTCCCTCCCAATTTCAACTGGTTGGTGCTTGGCCAGATCCAGATGTGTTCGATGTCGTTCTCATCCTTCTGTTCACATTCTAAAAATGAGTCAGCAGGGGAAGCTCACATTCGGATAACGCTGACTTAACGCTCCAGTGATGGACCGGGGAGAGGGGGGAGGGAAATGGGTTGGCAGTATTGAGCCCAGCATTCCACCACAAGGGGAGCAGAATGCTCTGGAGATTTCTCAGGAGTCTCATCCAAGAAAGCATTAACGTCTATAGTCTCAATTCTAGAAGTCTTCACCACATTGCCAACGCTTACAGTGGCTTATTGCAATAGTGCAAGACATGGGCATGGGTTTTCTTTTGGCATTGTTTCGTATTTGGCTCACATAACCTTGGAGTGAAATGGAAAGTACGTGCACTACAACGTAGTGAAGAAATGCAAACTAGGACAAATTATTTTCTTTGGCGATAGTGTTTTTACTAATAACAAAGAGTTCACTTTGGATATCACTGAATGTTGAATGAATACAGATATTCATTCAGCACAAGTACTGACTGGGTTGTAAATCTCGGGGGTGAGATGGGAGCTGCACTAGGTCTATCCCACTTTCCTTCTGTAATAGAAAGCCTCACTAAATATGTCCTTTTCCTTTTCATAGGTTAAGCACTCTCTCCCCATGCCTTTTTCTTCTCCTTCAATAGCTCATCCAAGGAGCTCCATTTTCTTGGTGTCAGTTTTTTCTTTGGTCCGCATCGGCATGTATCTCTTGCGTTGCCATGGCGCTGCTTGAGCTAGAGAGGGAGGGATGTAGAGGGAGAGAAACATACAGTACGCCCTTTTCTACTCTCCTCTGCTGTGCCATCACTTTTTCTCTGCTTTCAGTGTCTTTCAGGAACGTGCAATTCCATTAATTTCTGTTATCAGTAGCGAAGATAGCAGCCACTGACGTCACTGACGGGGAAAGGGCAGCTCGCGGTAATGCCATTGATGAATTGTGAGAGAACAATAGACTGAGGGATGGGAAATTGCATTGCCAAGGTTTCTCTGCGTATAGCCACCTGCTGGCATTATACAGTCCTCATTATCAACAAATGAGCAAACGCACACACACATTTATTGGGTATCGGCTAAAGGGATGTATGGCCAATAGACAAATCTGAATATCTATTCAAGAGAATGGAGGTGCATCATATTTTCTAATGACATATAATTCCTGCAAAATATATTAAATGATCTACAGTACCAGTCTGAAGTTACACATTCATGGGGTTTTCTTAATTTGTTACTATGTTCTACATTGTAGAATAATAGTAAAGACATCAAAACTATGGAATCATGTCGTAACCAAAAACGTTACTACATGATTCCATATGCTGAGCACTTGTTGGCTGCTTTTCCTTCACTCTGCTGTCCAACTCATCCCAAACCATGTCAAATTGGGTTGAGGTCGGGTGATTGTGGAGGCCAGGTCATCTGATACAGCACTCCATCACTCTCTTTCTTGGTCAAATAGCCCTTACACAGCCTGGAGGTGTGTTGGGTCATTGTCCTGTTGAAAAACAAATAATAGTCCCGTATCGCTGCAGAACGCTGTGGTAGCCATACTGGTTAAGTGTGCCTTGAATTCTAAATAAATCACTGGCAGCGTCACCAGCAAAGCACCCCCACACCATCACACCACCTCCTCCATGCTTCACGATGGGAACACTGTGTGATCACAGGATGTGTACTGTCTGTAGCCATGAAAGTGCTTTGAAAGGCTGGTCATGGGTCACATCAACACCATTATCCCAAAAACGCTAGACCCACACCAATTTGCATACCGCCCCAAAAGATCCACAGATGATGCAATATCTATTGCACTCCACACTGCCCTTTCCCACTTGGACAAAAGGAACACCTATGTGAGAATGCTATTCAACACCATAGTGCCCTTAAAGCTCATCACTAAGCTAAGGACCCTGGGACTAAACACCTCCCTCTGCAACAGGATCCTGGACTTCCTGACGGCCGCCCCCAGGTGGTAAGTCAAAGTCACCATTATTAGTCAGTTGTACAACCAAATGCCTTCAACCGAAATGTGTCTTCCGCATTTAACCCAACCTTTCTGAATCAGAGAGGTGCGGTGGGCTGCCTTAATCGACATCCACGTCTTCGGCGCCCGGGGAACAGTGGGTTAACTGCCTTGTTCAGGGGCAGAACGACAGATTTTTTTTCCTTGTCAGCTTGGGGATTCGAACTTGCAACCCTCCGGTTACAAGTCCAACGCTCTAACCACTAGGCTACCTGCCGCCCCCAAGTGTAGGTAACAACACATCTGCACCTCAGGGGTGCACGCTCAGTTCCCTCATGTACTCCCTGTTCACCCATGACTGCATGGCCAAGGCTGACTCCAACACCATTATTAAGTTTGCCGACGACACAACAATGGTAGGCCTGAACACTGACAACGATGAGACAGCCTATAGGGAGGAGGTGAGAGACTTGATTTAATGATGGACTGTTGTTTCTCTTTCCTTATTTGAGCTGTTGCCATAATATGGATTTGGTCTTTTACCAAATAGGGCTATATTCTGTATACCACCCCTACCTTGTCACAACACAACTGATTGGCTCAAAAGCATTGAGGAAAGAAACTCCACAAATTAACTTCTAACATGGCACACCTGTTAATTGAAATGCATTCCAGGTGACGACCTCATGAAGCTGGTTGAGAGAATGCCAAGAGTGTGCAAAGCTATCATCAAGGCAAAGGGTGGCTACTTTGAAGAATTTCAAATATATGTTGATTTGTTTAACACTTTTTTGGTTACTACATGATTCCATGTGTGATATTTCATAGTTTTGATGTTTCACTATTATTCCACAATGTAGAAAATAGTAAAAATAAAGAAAAACCCTGGAATGAGCAGGGTTGTCCAAACTTTTGACTGGTACTGTATGTGCCATGTCTCTGTATTATATGGTGGGCTTGTGTACAAAGGATGTGAGCAGAGGATACATATATTTTGCTTGGCAGTCGCATACCCCTTGTACATTCTATCCACTCACCTATGAAGTTCAAATCACCTCTCATTTCATGACAAGCAGAGTAAACTGTAGCCTAAATTGCAACAGTCTGAAAAGCTAAGATCAGAAGAATTTCCATCTCGCATGGATTAATAAAGTATTATTTTTCAAATAAATGCTCAAGCGGTCAGTGAATGTGGGGTGAACATGGCCAAAAAAGGCAGCTGTTTTCGTCAGGGTCAATTCTATTTTCACTCCATGCTCCATCTTTTGACAATTGAGATAATCAAAAATATACTGATATCAATCAAGGAATCCGACAGGAAAAGACTGAGGTCACAAAAACATGCACATGCCTGCGCAGACATTAGCAATACCCAGAAGATTATATGGCATGAGCATGATGGCTCGGCTTCAGTACAAAGAGCATTGTTTGCCATTTGATCTGAAAATGTCTCAATTGGAGCACAGCCATGCTCTACTTTAAGCAAAGATGTACAGATGTTGGTCCGGGAAGCTCATTCACAATACGGAGTCAGCCATCTTGCATTGCAACACATAAACAAACAGCCTCTCGATGTTGGTGATCGGCAACTTTGTCCAGTCAAAAGACAAAATAATTGTGCAAAATATAAGCCATACTAATAAAAAGCTGATCAGCTCAACGCCAACCGCAACTCATAGCCCTACCTCAAAAGTCAGCGGAGCATCTAAGGGCCCGGCTGGGAGAAGGTGGGTTACCTGGAATGGCGCCTGGCTTTGGGGGTAGGGGGTTGAGGAGGAGCAGGTGGGAAGGAGGGATGCCTCGTGGCTTTGGGAGTATGGGGCGGTGGGCAAGGGGGGATGGAGCTCCTGCTGCCCCAAAGTGGATGGCCCGTCAAAGATGCACTCCAGAGAAGCTACCTACAGAGGGAGGTAGGGGCACGGAACTCAAAGGGTTACCATACAGTACAATTAAAGGACAAAAGAGAAAGCGAGAGGGGATGGAAAGAGACGGGTGGGGGGGCAATAAATAAAAATCAACTACAGAGCGAAACGGGGAGATGTGAGGAGAAAGAAAGTAGAAGATATAGGAGAGAAGGTAAGAAAAGAAGGGGGTGGGGGGTAAGGGAAAGGAATATGATGGGATGTCTGCGTACACTGAGAGCACCTAGCATAGCAGCGTCCTGGAGAGCTACTGGGTCTGCAGTTTCTTGTAGTGGATTGCCAATAACTAACAACTGATTCATACAGTGTTTTCGGAAAGTATTCAGACCCCTTCACTTTTTCCACTTTGTTACAGCCTTATTCTAAAATTAATTAAATCGTTTTTTTCCCCCAGTCTGCACACATTATGACAAAACAGGTTTAGACATTTTTGCTAATGTATTAAAAACCAGCGGTCTAAGTCACTGCATCACAGCGCTAGAGGCATCACTACAGACCCTGGTTTGATCCTGGGCTGTATCACAACCGGCCGTGATCAGAAGTCCCATAGGGCGGTGCACAATTGGCCCAGCGTCGTCCGGGTTAGGGGAAGGTTTGGCCAGGGTAAGCAGTCATTGTAAAATAAGAATTGGTTCTTAACTGACTTGTCTAGTTAAATAAAGGATAAATAAAATAAAAAATATATACAGTGGGGCAAAAAAGTATTTAGTCAGCCACCAATTGTGCAAGTTCTCCAACTTAAAAAGATGAGAGAGGCCTGTAATTTTCATCATAGGTACACTTCAACTATGACAGACGAAATGAGAAAAAGAAATCCAGAAAATCACATTGTAGGATTTTTAATTTATTTATTTGCAAATTATGGTGGAAAATAAGTATTTGGTCAATAACAAAAGTTTATCTCAATACTTTGTTATATACCCTTTGTTGGCAATGACAGAGGTCAAACGCGTTTTCTGTAAGTCTTCACAAGGTTTTCACACACTGTTGCTGGTATTTTGGCCCATTCCTCCATGCAGATCTCCTCTAGAGCAGTGATGTTTTGGGGCTGTCGCTGGGCAACACGGACTTTCAACTCCCTCCAAAGATTTTCTATGGGGTTGAGATCTGGAGACTGGCTAGGCCACTTCAGGACCTTGAAATGCTTCTTACGAAGCCACTCCTTCAAGGTTCGGCGGTGTGTTTGGGATCATTGTCATGCTGAAAGACCCAGCCACGTTTCATCTTCAATGCCCATGCTGATAGGAGGTTTTCACTCAAAATCTCACGATACATGGCCCCATTCATTCTTTCCTTTACACGGATCAGTCAGTCCTGGTCCCTTTGCAGAAAAACAGCCCCAAAGCATGATGTTTCCACCCCCATGCTTCACAGTAGGTATGGTGTTCTTTGGATGCAACTCAGCATTCTTTGTCCTCCAAACACGCATTTAGTTGAGTTTTTACCAAAAAGTTATATTTTGGTTTCATCTGACCATATGACATTCTCCCAATCCTCATCTGGATCATCCAAATGCTCTCTAGCAAACTTCAGACGGGCCTGAACATGTACTGGCTTAAGCAGGGGGACACGCCTGGCACTGCAGGATTTGAGTCCCTGGCGGCGAGTGTGTTACTGATGGTAGGCTTTGTTACTTTGGTCCCAGCTCTCTGCAGGTCATTCACTAGGTCCCCGTGTGGTTCTGGGATTTTTGCTCACCGTTCTTGTGATCATTTTGACCCCACGGGGTGAGATCTTGGCGTGGAGCCCCAGATCGAGGAAGATTATCAGTGGTCTTGTATGTCTTCCATTTCCTAATAATTGCTCCCACAGTTGATTTCTTCAAACCAAGCTGCTTACCTATTGCAGATTCAGTCTTCCCAACCTGGTGCAGGTCTACAATTTTGTTTCTGGTGTCCTTTGACAGCTCTTTGGTCTTGGCCGTAGTGGAGTTTGGAGTGTGACTGTTTGAGGTTGTGGACAGGTGTCTTTTATACTGATAACAAGTTCAAACAGGTGCCATTAATACAGGTAACGAGTGGAGGACAGAGGAGCCTCTTAAAGAAGAAGTTACAGGTCTGTGAGAGCCAGAAATCTTGCTTGTTTGTATGTGACCAAATACTTATTTTCCACCATAATTTGCAAATAAATTCATTTTTTCCTCATTTTGTCTGTCATAGTTGAAGTGTACCTATGATGAAAATTACAGGCCTCTCTCATATTTTTAAGTGAGAGAACTAAATACTTTTTTGCCCCACTGTATAAGTATTCAGACCCTTTGCTATGAGACTCGAAATTGAGCTCAGAAGCATTCTTTTTCCATTGATCATCCTTGAGATTTTTCTACAACTTGATTGGAGTCCACCTGTGGTAAATTCAATTGATTGGACATGATTTGCAAAGCAACACACCTGTCTATATAATGTCCCACAGTTGACAGTGCATGTCAGAACAAAAACAAAGACATGAGGTCGAAGGAATTGTCCGTAGAACTACGAAACAAGATTGTGTCGAGCCACAGATCTGGGGAAGGGTCCTAAAGAACACAATGGCCTCAATGATTCTTAAATGGAAGAAGTCTGGAACCACCAACACTTTTCCTAGAGCTGGCCGCCTGGCAAAACTGAGGAATTGGGGGAGAAGTGATTGTCAGGGAGGTGACCAAGAGCTCCAGAGTTCATCTGTGGAGATGGGAGAACCTTCCAGAAGGACACCCATCTCTGGTAGAGTGGCCAGACAGAAGCCACTCAAAGGCACATCACAGCCCACTTGGGAGTTTGCCAAAAAGCACCTAAAGGACTCTCAGACCATGAGAAACAAGATTCTATGGTCTGATGAAAAGCCAAGTGTCATGTCTAGAGGAAACATGCACCACTCATCACCCGGCCAATAGCATCCTTATAGTGAAGCATGGTGGGGGCAACATCATGCTGTGGGGATGTTTTTCAGGGACTGGGAGACTAGTCAGGATTGAGGCAAGGATGAACCGATTAAAGTACAGAGAGATCCTTGATGAAAACCTGCTCCAGAGCGCTCAGGACCTCAGACTGCGGCAAAGGTCCACCTTCCAACAGGACAACGACCCTAAGCACACAGCCAAGAATGCAGGAGTGGCTTCGGGGAAAGTTTCTGAATGTCATTGAGTGGCCCAGCCAGAGCCTGGACTTGAACCCGAAAATAGCCATCCAACATGACAGAACTTGAGAGGATCTGCAGAGAAGAATGGGAGAAACTGCCCAAATACAGGTGTGCCAAGCTTGTAGAGTCATACCCAAGAAGACTTGAGGATGTAATTGCTCAACAAAGTACTGAGTAAAGGGTCTGAATACTTATGTAAATGTGATATTTTATTTAAAAAATTATACATTTGCAAAAAATTCAAAAACCTGTTTTTGTATTGTCATTGTGGGGTTTTGTGTGTAGATTGATGGGGAACATTCGAATCCATTTTAGAATGGCTGTTCCAAAATGTGGAAAAAGTCAAGGGGTCTGAATACTTTCCAAATGCATTGAGCACTCGGGCAACACCGATTTAACTTTAAGCGATTAGTCTACTTAATTAACTCAAAACAAGGCAAGAATAAATACTGGCTAACCCATAAGCTCTCCAGAACCATAATTGATTGTACTGTTATTAACCTTAGACAATGTAGAGGTCACAAGAAACGGCTTAGAGCTGTTGAGCTCTAGACAAAACATCAAGTCACTTTTTAACTCCTTTGACAATTCTAGACAAAACATTGAGCATCTTAACAGCACATTGAATAAACACCCAAGAGTGTTGTCTGAGCAGACTCATAAAGGTTTGTTTAAACGAATGGGCACACATTTTTTTTCTCACAATGGGTCATTAAAACATGGCATGACACACCTGCCATAATCTCTGACCAGGCTATGTATGTTTATGACAAAATGACTTCACTGTCGCCGCCACTGGCTCAGCCAACAGGAGTGGACAATGCAATGTACGATAAGATGCATGATCAACATTTCATCTGTATGATCTCAATCAAAGACCGACTGTAAGCCTTATGAGCAAGAAACAGGACCATTTAACAGCGATCTATGCTTTAAACTGGAGGCAGAAAATGTGCAAACAATTCAATCGATGACAATATGGTGGAAACAAAGTAATGGCTTGATTTGATCTATGGATGGCAGCAAAGAGCCATCAACCAGCAGGTAGTGACTATGGCCCAGTCCAGAAACAACCCCTTGCCTTATCCATGCACTTCATGTAGATTTGAAAGACTGATATAGGTATAAGCAATATGGTAGGAGTTGCACACGGAGCTCTTACAAATTAAGTAGTTTTTTTGCCATACTGGCTTACACCTATCCAATCCTTTGGGCTCCCAAGTGGTGCAGCAGTCTAAGGCAATGCAAATCAATGCTTGAGGTGTCACTACAGACACCCTGGTTCGAATCCAGGCTGTATCACAACAGGCCGTGATTGGGAGTCCAATAGGGCGTCGCACAATTGTGTAGGCCATCATCGTAAATAAGAATTTGTTCTTAACTGACTTGCCTAGTTAAAAAGGATGTTTGATTGTTCTTGGACAAGTTTATAGGTATAAGTTTAACAAGTTCTCCTCATGTTTCAATGGACGATTGGAGGCTGTATTTTCTCATTCTAACGCGCAAACCAAACTGAGATTTATGGATATAATACATAACTTTTCTAACAAAAGAACCATGGATTGTCTTCGTTGGACACTTGGGAAGACCTCAGCAGAAGTTCTTCAACAGGTAATTGATTTGTTTTCGCTGTGAAATGTGTTATGTGTGAACCGTGGAGGTTAGCGCCCCACCGCTCCCTAAGAAGTTAAATAAAGGTTCAATTAAAAAAATCTGCTGTAAGTGCCTAAGGGGAACAGGGGCATACAACAGTAAATCATGCTACTGTGGAGCTACCTGGGATGTTAAGTTAAACTGAGTCCAAACATTATATAGTATCATTGTTATAGGCTTACAGGCCTAGGATGCCATCAAGCAGCCACTGCACCTCCAGGTCTAAGTTGTGCTCCAAATTATGGCGAAAAACATTACGAAGAGACTCTACACTAAAACACACACAGAGCAGATGAAGAACCTTACAGTCATAGGCACTACTGCAACTTATGCTAGGCGAGGGCAAATCTAGAGAAACAAAAATCGACATGGCAATAAATAATGTCAATAGATGCTACAGCAATTGCTAAAAAAGCAAGAATCCTCACTGAGATGAACTGGAAACAGCTATATGGCTGGAATTGGGCAAATAACGCTGAAACTTTAGCTTGATGCTTCAGTTAACGTTTTTCAATGTCAATGTATAAGGTAGGAGCTGAAGACACATACCCAAATGCATGACGATGTACAAACTATAAAACTAATGAACAATTAAGTTGAACACTTTTGTATCGTTTTTCTTGTCATTTTGCTCAATTTGGATATAATATGTGACGTTTCAGGAAACTATGCATATGTCGCACGTCACTACTTCACAGGAGACATTCGAATGTAAAGTTTGTTTTTATTTTGATCAAAATGCATTTTTTGTCAGAAATGCCTTCTGGAACATGTGAACTTTCATGTGTCTTAATAACAAACTTGCATGCCAACTGTAAATACGAATAAAATTGTTAAATTACGAGCCTAGTTGTTTAAACCACGGAAAAAGACAGGAATATTCCCGCTAGCCATGATTGGTTGAGATAATGGGTGGGCTGGACATGCCGAGAGATGAGTTCGGATTGGTCTGCCATGTAGCACGCTTCTGTCTATAACATGAGCTGGTCAGTATGTGTAGGTAATCCTTACTAATGCGGCTTTTTTGAAAGATATCACGTAGTAGAACTGCAAGTGTTGCTCTCCCCTTTCTGGAGGACCGAGTTTTGAAATCAGTGGAATGCCCGGTGGAATTAGAGAATGATAGCTAAAGAGATGAAGATTTATTGCAAATATGAAGAGGGAGTCAAAAAGAGAACACACAGAAGGCTATTGTATAAAACACCTGTCTCCAGATTACCTCTTCAAACTAAAGGAAACCATGGCATCCATGACAGAGGGGAGAAGCGTCCATCCATGTATACAGGTAAAATAGTCTAGCTAGCTACAATTTCAGATATTATACGTTTCTAATTTTGTCAGAAAGTCGTTTTCATTTCAAGTTAAAGCGTAGTGTTAGCTAGTTAGCTAACGTTACATGTATGATCTGTGTAGTAATATTATTCGTATCTCAGAGCCATTTGCATTGCTAGTTATAGCCTAATGTTAGCAAGCTAGCTAACATTGAGCCTGGTTGCTAGCTATCTGCAGATTCATGCAGGGCAGTAACGTTATGAGTTGGGATTATGGTTAATTGTGTAGCTTCTAAACAAAAGACTCCACTCTGCAAGTAACCATTTCACTAAACCTTCTGTATCCTGTGCATGTGACAAATAAACTTAGATTTTATTTGATATAGTACGTGTTGACCAGAGACGGTAATTTGAAGAACATGACCTGCACCAAAGTCAAATTAGCATATAACGTTAGGCCAACGAGGCAGTGTCCAAGTTCTAAAATCCTCCGGTAGAATGCCGTTTTTATTTCATCACACAACCATAAGCTATTTTCTGTAATTGACTCGCCATTAACTTGTAAATAATGATCTTGTTGTGAGTTTATTTTCCTGTAATAATGAAGACAAATTAGCTAAAGTGAAGACGTTGTCAGCGATATGATATGGTCATTATTTTAACTGGCTAGCCAGCCAACATAAAATTAGCTTGCTAACAAGCTAGAAACGAAGCAAAACATTGTTTAGAAAGTTGCTTTCAGTTGCCTGGTTTGCTAGATTGACATTTTTAAACGGGTGGGTTTTTGGACCACCAGGCTGCTGATGTCATGCAGCCTGTAGTTTGTGTGTTTATACTTAACGACAAGTTTGATGTTGGACGACAATAGAATGTTCATGTCACTGCGACAATTGTTGATAGATGTAGTATAAACCAGCATTTAGTCTTGAAATCTTTAGTTGTTTAGTACATGGCCTCACATTTGAATCCTTAAAGAGATGGGTGGAGCAGAAGGGCAAAAGCTCGCTTGATCTTGAGGCTTGAGAGGGTGTGAACGATGCCGAATGGGTGTAGACAAAGAGCTCTCCAGTAGTTCTCAAAAGTGGGGTTTATCAACTTTCAAAGCAGTATTACTTTCCCATTGTTACTCAACTGTATTGTATGATATCCCATTTTCTAGCTCTGAGTCTACTTTTACCCAATGTAAAAAACAATTTCAAATTTTGCTACATAAGACCTAATCGATCCGGTCGGTCACATATTGCCAATAAATATCAAGTCTAAACAGAATAAGTTTAGAATGTAGTTTTTAAAGCCATAATTGTGAGAGTGTTTCTGCCCAATGGCAACCCCATCAACTTGGTTTGGTATAAAGTTGAGGGATTGGTCTGCGGAAATGTAACTCAAATTCATGAATGGCGCTGTGGATGCAAGGGCTGATAGTCGATAAGATATACATAGTTTCAACAGATTTTGAATACGTTGCAACTTAGAACTGAGTTTTAGGAAGTTGGACTATGTCTGTTTGGTTGATGCACTGCAGGGGAATCTCACATATGAACATGAACGAAGACAGGTACATGTATGAGTACATGTACAGTGCCTTGACAAATTATTTAGACGCCATGGATTTCTTCACATTTTATTGTGTTACAAAGGGGATTCAAATATATTTGTCATTTTGTCAACAATCCACACAAAATACTCTGTCAAATTAAAAAGATAAAAAATTCATAACTAAATAGTCGTTGCATAAGTATTCAGCCCCTTTTGTTTAGGCTACCCTAAATTACTTCAGAAGTAAAAATTGGCTTAAAGGTGCAATATGCAGAAATCCCTAAACCATTTCCTGTTTGCTAAAATTCTAATTAGCCTAATTTCAGTTTATGTGACAAAACAATCCAGTGTAGAGAATCATTGTACCATCTAAACTGCTGTGAAATATATTTTCAATAACCCCAAATATTGCATTATCAGCTGTTTGAACTGGTGTAAAAAACTACATTAAAAGACGCAAAAACAAAACTTATGGGGAAGCAGAGAAATGGTGCACATAGAAAATATATACCAATTCTAAGATTTGCTTTCAATGATAATTACAGATCAATAACTTACATTTATTTGTTAATTTGGTCAGGTAACCCAAAAGTTACATATTGCAGCTTTAACAAATCGAACACATCACTGAGTAACTGCCTCCTTATTTTCAAGAACGGTGGTGGCTGCATCATGGTATTTGTATGCTTGACATTGGCAAATAGTGGGGATTTTTTCAGAATAAAATAAACGGGATTGAGCTAAACATAGGCAAGATCCTTGGGGAAAACCTGCTTCAGTCTGCTTTAGACCAGAAACTGGAAAGGAATTCACCTTTTAGCAGGACAATAACCTACAACACAAGGCCAAATCCACAATGGAGTTGCCTACCAATAAGACAGTGAATGTTCCTGAGCGGCCAAGCTGCAGTTTTGACTTAAATCTGCTTGAAATCTATGGCAAAATTTGAAAATCAAATCTAATTGATTGGTCGCATACACATATTTAGCAGATGTTATTGCAGGTGTAGCAAAATGTCTGTGTTCCTAGAAGTGCAGTAATATCGAACAATACAACAATCCAAAGTAAAATTATGGAATTAAGAAATATATAAATATTAGGACAAGCAATGTCAGAGTCCAGTGTAGTAAAAAGTGTGGACACCTACTCATTCAAGAGTTTCTTTATTTTTACTATTTTCTACATTGTAAATAATAGTGAAGGCATCAAAACTATGAAATAACACATATGGAATCATGCAGTAACCAAATAAAGTGTTAAACAAATCAAAACATATTTTATATTCTTCAAAGTAGCCACCCTTTGCCTTACAGCTTTGCACACCCTTAGCATTCTCTCAACCAGCTTCACCTGGAATGCTTTTTACACACTAGCGTTCAAAGGTTTGGGGTCACTTAGAAATGTCCTTGTTTTTAAAAGTCAAGCACATTTTTTATCCATTAAAATAACATAAAATTGATCAGAATTACAGTGTAGACATTGTTAATGCTGTAAATGACTATTATAGCTGGAAATGGCAGATTTTTTTATGGAATATCTACATAGGGCGTACAGAGGCCCATTATCAGCAACCATCACTCCTGTTCTCCAATGGCACGTTGTGTTAGCTAATCCAAGTTTATCCTTTTAAAAGACTGATTGATCATTAGAAAAACCTTTTGCAATTATGTTAACTTCTTAGGGAGCAGCGCATGAGGTGACCGTTTTGGAAAGCCTGGCGTGCCCAAAGTAAAATGCCTCCCATTCAGGCCCAGAAAATAGGATATGCACATATTTGGTACCATTGGATATGAAACACTGAATTTTCCAAAAGTGTTAATCATTTGTCTGTGAGTAAAACAGAACGGATATGGCAGGCGAAACCCCGAGGAATTTCTGTCCTGGAAAAAGTGGTTTTGACAGAGTGCCTCATTTGGAACCCCTCCCTCATGAAAATGCCCTTATAAGGGCATATGAATGCAGTACCGATCGCTTCCTCTGGATGTCAACAGTCTCGAGACAGTGTTCAGAATTTGTTTGGATGAATTAGAGCAGAGAATAAGAGGAAACCAGGAAGTGTCCCTTTGGAATTCAACAGAAGGGAACGCGCGCTCCCGAGAAGGCTCGCTTTGTGTTTTTTTCCATTCTTATCGCTCAGTTTATATTCCGGTTGATTTATAATAGTAAATATATGTAAAAGTGTTCCTAAGGATACATTTAAAACTATGTTTGATTGTTCTTGGACAAGTTTATAGGTATAAGATGAACGAGTTTGCGTCACGCTTCAATGGAGGAGTGGAAGCTGTCGTTTCTGATTATAACGTGAACCAAATGGAGATTTATGGATAAAATACATTACTTTTTCTAACAAAAGAACCATGGATTGTCTTCGTTGGACACTTAGGATGACCTCAGCAGAAGTTCTTCAACAGGTAATTGATTTGTTTTCGCTGTGAAATGTGTTGTGTGTGCCATGATGGCTAATGGATTCATGGCTATGGGAAAAATATGTGAGGTGCTACCCTCAAACAATCAAATGTGCTGCTTTCGCCGTAAAGCCTTTTTGAAATCTGACAGTGCTTGAGGGTAGCACCTCACATATTATTGCCAAGAAACAGAGCTTTTGATGAGTATGGAAAACTTGTATATTGGTGGATGTTTAATAATTCAACTTTTGGATTTTGAATTTGGCACCTTACATTTCACCTGGTAGTGTCGGGATTGGGGCGCTAGCGCCCCAGCAATCCCTGAGAGGTTAAGTAAAGGCTGATTTGTAATTCATATATACAGAAAAAAAACTGTACACTACACTTCCTATGCATATCTAACTCCCTTCATCTGCATTAATCTGAGGACACAGGATAGGTGTAGTATTTCAACCAGTGGAGAATGTGACACGCTTTATTGAAAGTTCATTATCGAGGTGTTATAAATACATGCATTATAAATATTATAAATACAAGTTAAATCTGTACTTAAATGCACACATGGTGTTAATTATTTTAAAAAAGAGGAGAGAGGTGTAGAAGACAGAAAAGGAAAGAGGTAAAACAGAGGAGCAGGGAAGACAGCATATGATTAATGAATTACAGTGCTACCCTAATATTCTCTCAGTTCATCACAATTACATGGTGACTCCTAACCAGCCTTGGGCTCCCAGTCGGCCCGAAGGTTATCTTAAGAGCGGGTGAGGTGGCGATGATGGGACTGGCTTCCTCTCCCACATCAAAACATACCTGCAGACGAGAGACAGATGGAAATAGAGAGAGCATGATTAAGCTTTGTATTTATTATTCTAACACAGTCAGTCATCATAATCATCAGGAGGTGAAATGCAAAACTGACCTTGGATCATTAACTCTGGGACTACTAGATCTCTATCTGTATTTCAATGTAAAGCATCTCTTTAATAATACGACCTCTCACCTATGATCATGCTGTGCCCTGTGTCAGCCAATTCAGATGCGGGAGGGGTTCACCAACACAGCTGACATAAGTGTGTGTGTAGTCTCACACTAAGTGGCTACAGAGTACTTTATGCTGAAAAACAGAAGATAATGTCATTATTAGACTTTTACATTACCAGATCACAAATTAATACATAAATATCACATGAAGCTTGATGATGACTTGATCATTTGAATCCGTTGTGTAGTGCTAAGGCAACAGCTGGTGAGGTGTCAGGTTCGCATCTGTACTTAAAGGGTGATTATTTCAACTCTCTGAAATGCTTCAGATCTGCCGCAGACAAGGTAGGAACACATATCCCACACAGAAGAGGTGGATAGAATTCGACAGGTCAAGGTAGCAGTCTTCCTCCACTGTGCAGCAAATTTGAAGTACTGACATGTCACAGCACTCCAAACATCTCTCCATAAGCGTTCCACTCTAACTCTCTTTGTGGTCCTGTGGTCTTCCTCCATGAATAGTGAACACTGAGGTGGGTCCGAGGTTATAGAAATGCAGGTTGTGTGTGCCTCAGTGGTTACTGACAGTATGTGACGCAGACACCTATCTGAGTGTACCTGAAACATTTAAATATAGAGGGCTATGTGTTTCACCACTTGGTTATTGCAAGACTAACCCTCAGGGAAATCATGACTTGGCAGCAACAGGGGCTTGATAGTCCAGTGAAAATGGATGAGTATTTATGTGGTGTAAATCTGAAAATTAGCAGCTGACATCTTAAGGGTTTTTTAATTAATGCATGTGAGACAGGTTCCATGTACAACAAGACAGGCAGAAAGGAAGAGAGAAAGAACAGTTTAATTACCTCTGGTTATGGACACTTTTGCCTGCCTGTTCCTCGGACAGTGAACATACATCTGGCAATATCTACATTTTTGACCCCTTGATCAGCTCGCACTCTGAAAGTAAAGAAAATAGCTTATTTTTTGTAAATATGAAAATAATAACTGAGATATGACTGTTTAGTCTAAAGAAGCAGATGTCATTTTCAGGATACGTCAATACAGCACAGAAAGCTTAACACCAGACTGGTATTGTGGTTGTACATTAGGTGATGGGAAAAATGAAATATGCATACAAAATAATATACTTACCTTCCTTGAAAATCCATCTATTCCGCCAAAGATGATCTTGAAAAAAAAAGCATTGGAATTAAAAGTGAAATGTTTAACCTATTAACCTGCTTCATTATTTATCTAATACCAGTTGAAGAACTCCAATTTCATACATCATTGAAAATGTGTCTACGAATAAGAATAAAAAAGTTAAAATAACTTAAGATTTGATGACGGCACGTGTTTCTTTGCAGGTAACCATGGTTGACAGAGGAAGAACAATGATTCCAAGCACCACCCTCCTTTTGAAGCTACCAGTCTGTTATTCGAACTCAATCAGCATGACAGAGTGATCTCCAGCCTTGTCCTTGTCAACACTCACACCTGTGTTAACGAGAGAATCACTGACATGATATCAGCTGGTCCTTTTGTGGCAGGGCTGAAATGCAGTGGAAATGTTTTTTGGGGATTTGCATGGCAAAGAGGGATTTTGCAATTAATTGCAATTCATCTGATCACTATTCATAACATTCTGAAGTCTATGCAAATTGCCATCATACAAACTGAGGCAGCAGACAGTGAAAAATAATATTTGTGTCATTCTCAAAACTTTTGGACACGACTGTACATGCGGCAAAGACTCCCTAACTATTTGCTATTGTAAACGATGCCCATTGCTTGGAGAGTTCCTTTGACCATTCAAAAGCCCGCATGGGGAATCATTGCCTTAATGACCCTGACTTTCTGGTCTAACTCTTCATCTGACATATCAGAATAGCATTCCCTGACAGTGTTCTTTCATCCTTCTGTAAAAAAAAGCTAACCGTTACACAGTCATGAAATATGATTACATATCGACTATGAAACAAATAGGACATGGCCTGCTTATGAGTTGCCATGAAAGAAAGTTAGATGAAATCAACCAAAAATGGCGAGAATAGGCGTTCGTAGCTAAATGTTTTTGGTTAGCTTGAGAATAATAATTGTATGATTTATTATTCAACGGTATGCATGTATTTATGTAATATAGTAGAATGTTATGAACCGACACTGAATCGTATGAGCTAATTACTAGCTATGTAGAAGTTGGACGGAAGAACGCCCAGTGCTGCTTACCTGAGATGCCATCACATAGTCCTTCGTAGGTGTCCGCTATGACTTCCTTTGTGTCGGAAAGAAAGGCTGAACAGTTTTGGTTGTAGCCAAACTGACACTCAAAAAATGGCTAAAATGGAGGGTGGTTGATAGTGAAATTAGTTTTGTTTTCAAATACAAATTTTGTTCTAGAAATATTTTTTGGGAATAAAATGCATGAAGTTTTGTGCTTTATTACAAAATATTTGATAGCAAAACTATTTTTTTTTAGTTTTTTGGGGGGATTGAAAATAAAAACGTTTCGACAAGACACAAATGTACCTCCATAGCATATAACAATTTGCCTGTGAATAACCAGACCTTCATACAACCGAAGGTGCTGCCATATCCTGCCAGCACGCCCAAAAGCGAGCCACTCAGGCGGAGAATGACACGTGGAAAAGGGAGAAGAATGAGATGGGAGTAACAACAATTTGTTGCAAGTTGGGGAGGGGGGCTAATAGCTGAACAACAGACTATTCAACCTCTACAAAAGAATAGTCTAATAGCCGAGCTAGGTGTGAAAACACCCCGTCCTATCACAGACCAGATTTGCCCTGACTACCAAGGGGGAGTCAGAGCACTGATTATGCTTTTGGGTCCCAATGCACTACTGTCTCTCTAACTGACAATGAATGGGCAATACAAACCAAATAAGAAACTGATAATTGTGCATGACTTCAAATGAAACAAGCAGGGAGCAGATTTCGAACCCTAAACCTTCTTGCCTAAAGTCCAGCGCGCTATCGATTGTGCACCAAAATCATGCTCAAGCCGCACAGTCGATAGAGCGCGTCCTCGCGGTAGCTTGCTACTTAATGTAATAAAGTCATGACTTTTCAAATAAGTTACCTCTTGTTATGTTGGCTGACAATTCGTTAGCTAAGCTGTCCTCATAGCATATCAATACAGCAGTATGCACCGGTATGTTAGTTATCTACCTAACATTAGTAGTTATACATCCAACTTGCCAGTATATTAACTAAAATCTTTCTAACGACCGTCACGTTGTACAGCGCCATATTTTCCATTCCATCCTAACAGGTTTTTTGTTTTTCATGGACTAGAAACACCATAATATCAAATTAATTAAGCAAGTACCAGTCAAAAGTTTGGATTAAACCTACTGATTCCAGGATGTCTTTATTTTCACTATTATTTTACAATATAGAAAATAGTAAAGATATCACAACTATGAAATAACACATATGGAAACAAATTTTTATTTCCAAGGACAGCCTACTCATTCCTCCCCGTCGGGGAATTGAACCCCGGTTTCCCGCATTCCTGCATTTTGTAGTACAGACATGGCCTGCTCTTCTTTATGTAAGGAATTAGGCACTTTCCCATATTTACTACAGTATGTATTGTAGGCTATGTTTACTTGTCAGACTGCACAGTAGCCTAATAAACAAATACAGGTGGCTTATATCTTCAAAATGCTTTATTATCCAAACGTAAAAGCATATAATGTACAGTACTGTATTTCTTCATCAGCATCTTTATGCTTTCGTTAATAAAATAAAAAATACTCTTTCAAAATGCAGATGTTGATTTAGTTATAGATCCATAACGAGTTACTATGGGGAAAAAATATAATTGATTTACATAAATTATGGAACAAAGTTGTCTAATGAAGGCAAACAATTAAGAATCCTCCAATCCTTACACTCTGAAGTTTCTAAAACTGTTCAAATAATGTCTAAGTATAACAGAACTGATATGGCAGGTGAAAACCCGAGCAAAATCCATCCGGGATGTCTGAATCAGTCATGTCACACTGTTTTCAATAGGCCAGCTATTCAAAGCCTCATAGTTTAACCCCCAGATTGCAGTTGGCTTCCACTAGATGTCCTGGACATGCCATCAGAGGAAGATCAAAGGTAAGCAATTTATTTAATGCTATTTTTGAGTTGTGACAGCTCTGCTGGTTATGTTATTAGGCTAATTGATATATATGCGGGGCGCTGTCCTCAGACAATCAAATGTTCTGCTTTCACCATGAAGCATTTTTTAAATCTGACAACGCTGTTAGATTAAGAGTCTAAGCTTTTGAAGGGTGTGCAGCACTTGTTTTTTCATGAATGTTTGAAATTAGTATTTTTGTCATTTGAATATGGCGCTCTGCATTTCACCGGATGTTGTCACCGGATGTTGTTTAACAGAAAAAATGGCTGATAATTAGATAACGTGCCACAGAGTGCTGCAGTATGACAACTTTTAATGGAGCAACCAGTGCATATAGTGTATTCTACTCTACTGTATTTTAGACAATGCCACTGACATTGCTCGTCCTGATATTTATATAGTTCTTAATTCCATTCTTTTACTTTGAGATTTTTGTATTGTTGTGAAATGCTCCAAAAGTGCAGTACTAGGAACACAAGCATTGCTACATCTGCAATAACATCTGCTAAATGTGTGTATGTGACCATAAAAATTTGATTTGATCTTGACATACATATAAATACATAAAATATGAATAAAAATAAACACAACATGTAAAGGGTTGGTACCAATGTTGTGCACAAATTTGTTAACATCCCTGTTAGTGAGCATTTCTCCTTAGCCAAGATAATCCATCCACCTGATGTGGATGTGGCATATCAAGAAGCAACTAGTTAGGGAGCGGCAGCAGTGTTCGGAGTTTAGGAGAGTCTGACGTGCCCAAAGTAAAATGCCTGGTACTCAGGGACAGAAACTAGGATATGCACATAATTAGTAGTATTGAATAGAAAACTGTTAAAATAATGTCTGAGTATAACCAGAGGAAAATCCATCCGAGAAAATGTGATTCTGTGAGCTGCCTCCTTTTCCAATGAGTTGCTATAGGAAGTGCTTAAATCCAGCTCCCAGGCTGGTTGGCCGGGATTTCCTTGTCCCATCGCGCTCTAGCAACTCCTTGTGGCGGACCGGGTGCCTGCATACTGACTCGGGCTCCAGCTAGACAGTGTTTCCTCCAACACATTGGTGAGGCTGGGTTCAGGGTTAAGCGAGCAGTTTGTCAAGAAGCAGTGCGGCTTGGCAGAGTTGTGTTTCGGAGGACGCATGGCTCTCGATCTTTGTCCATAGGGGTGTTGCCGCGATGGGACAAGACTAACTACCAACTGGATATCACGGAATTGGGGAGAAAAAAAAGGGTAAAAGAACAAAAAATAAATAAATAAACCAGCAAGCTGATAGGTGTGCTGTTAGAACCAGTAAAGGCCGCTTTACCACTCCTGTGAAGCAGAATGACTGGCGTCCCTCCAGGCTTGAGGACAAAGACATTCCTCTAGGCTCAGATTAGAGATGACAGATAGGAGTGGCTATAGAGTCAGCTACCATCATCAGTAGCTTTCCAGCTAAGTTAATGCCAGGAGGTTTTTCATTATTGATAACTTCTCCCACACTAACTTAAAAAAATGAAATGCTTTCTTTCATTACTAGTTGTTAATGCGTGAGTACGATGGCTCCCTGTTTCATTGCAAGTTAAAGCTTACTGTTAACTAGCTAGCTAAGATTGAACATACAGTTGAAGTCGGAAGTTTACATACAGTTAGGTTGGAGTCATTAAAACTCGTTTTTCAACCACTCCACAAATTTCTTGTTAACAAACTATAGTTTTGGCAAGTCAGTTAGGACAACTACTTTGTGCATGACAAATAATTTTTCAAACAATTGTTTATAGAAATATTATTTCACTTATAATTCACTGTATCACAATTCCAGTGGGTCAGAAATTTACATACACTAAGTTGACTGTGCCATTAAACATCTTGGAAAATTCCAGAAAATGATGTCATGGCTTCAGAAGCTTCTGACAGGTTAATTGACAATTTGAGTCAATTGGAGTTATACCTGTGGATTTATTTCAAGGCCTACCTTCAAACTCAGTGCCTCTTTGCTTGACATCATGGGAAAATCAAAAGAAATCAGCCAAGACATCAGAAATTATTTTGGGGACCTCCACAAGTCTGGTTCATTCTTGGGAGCAATTTCCAAACGCCTGAAGGTACCACGTCATCTGTACTAACAATAGTATGCAAGTATAAACACCATGGGACCACAGAGCCGTCAGACCGCTCAGGAAGGAGACACGTTCTGCCAGAAAACGGTTTGCAACTGCACATGGGGACAAAGACCGTACTTTTTGGAGAAATGTCCTCTGGTCTGATGAAACAAAAATAGAACTGTTTGGCCATAATGACCATCGTTATGTTTGGAGGAGGCTTGCAAGCCGAAAAACACCATCCCAACCATGAAGCATGGGGGTGGCAGCATCATGTTGTGGGGGTGCTTTTCTGCAGGAGGGACTGGTGCACTTCACAAAATAGATGGCATCATGAGGGAGGAAAATTATGTGGATATATTGAAGCAACATCTCAAGACATCAGACAGGAAGTTAGTTTGGTCGCAAATGGGTCTACCAAATGGACATTGACCCCAAGCATACTTCCAAAGTTGTGGAAAAATGGCTTAAGGACAACAAAGTCAATGTATTGGAGTGGCCATAAAGCCCTGACCTCAATCCCATAGAACATGTGGGCAGAACTGAAAAGGCGTGTGCAAGCAAGGCCTACAAACCTGACTCAGTTACACCAGCTCTGTCGGTGGATTTTCTGATCATAACGCGCCAACCAAACGGAGATTTATGGATATAATAAATGACTTTCTAACAAAAGAAACATTGGATGTCTTCGTTGGACACTTGGGAAGCCCTCAGCAGAAGTACATATTTAGTACCATTGGATAGGAAACACTGAATTTTCTAAAAGTGTTAACATTTTGTCTGTGAGTAAAACAGAACGGATATGGCAGGCGAAACCCCGAGGAATTTCTGTCTTGGAAAAAGTGGTTTTGACACATTGCCTCATTTAGAGCCCCTCCCTTATGAAAATGCCCTTATAAGGGCATATGAATGCAGTACCTATCGCTTCCTCTGGATGTCAACAGTCTCGAGAAAGTGTTCTGATTCATTTTAGATGCTTTTAGAGCAGAGAAGAAGAGGAATCAGGAAGTGTCCCCATAGATGTCCTTACAAGTGAATGCGCGCTCCCGGCAGGCACGCTCTGTGTTTTTTTCCTTTCTTATCGCCCAGTTTATATTCCGGTTGAAATATTATGCTATTTATACATAAGTGTTCCTAAGGATACATTTACAATGATGTTTGATTGTTCTTGGACAAGTTTATAGGTATAAGTTGAACGAGTTCTCTTCAGGTTTCAATGGAACGTCAACGCTCTAGTTTCTGATTTATAACGCGCCAACCAAACAGATTTATGGATATAATACATTACTTTTTCTAACAAAAGAACCATGGATTATCTTCGTTGGACACTTCTGCTGAGGGCTTCATAAGTTCTTCAAAAAGTAAGGGATTTGTTTTCGCTGTGAAATGTGTTGTGTGAACCGTGATAGCTTATGAATTCATGGTAATGGGAAAAATATTTTAGGTGCTACCCTCAATCAAATGTGGTGCTTTCGCCTTAAAGCCTTTTTGAAATCTGACAACGCTGTGATATTGCCAAGAAGCAGAGCTTTTGATGACTATGAAACACTTGTATATTGGTGCATGTTTAATAATTCAACTTTTGGATTTTGAATTTGGCACCTTGCATTTCACCTGGTAGTGTCGGGAGCGCGCCGCTTCTCACTAAGTGGTTAACCTAGAGTGAGCGAGAAAAAAGCGCCTCACCGCTCCCTAAGAAGTTAAAGCATTTAAGATATAAGCCACCTGCATTTGTTTTTTTAGGCTACTGTGCAGTCCGACAAGTAAACATAGCATATAGCACATACTGTAGTAAACATGGGAAAGTGCCTAATTCCTTACATAAGTAAGAGCAGGCCATGTCCAGACTTTCTCGGTGACCTCAAGCACTCATTAACTCTGTCTTTAACGCTTTTTCGGGTTGCATCAGTCATGGACGGAAACTTCTGAGACACAGTATCAATTGTAACCATCTCATTCTTCACTCTTTTCAACGCGTCATTCTCCACCTGACTCTCCGCCAATGCCGCCTAACTCTCCGCTAATGAGGAGTGACTATCCACCAAAACCGCCTAGCTCTGGACCAATGCATCAGCTGTCGCCCGTATCTCTGCCCTCAGATAATGTTTCTCTTTCTGATGGTCTGCCTTCAATGACTTGATCTTCAAAGTTTGAATCTCACCCATGAGCACCATCAGGTGAGCAGAATGGTACCGCCATGAGCCCCCATCGATTACAGTGGCCTATGATAGAAACGGTAGATCAATTAACAATTAAAAGTGACTCCACACAAATGCTGCGTACACATTAAGAATCTAGCTTAACCTCTTAGGGCTAGGGGGCAGTGTTCAGAAGTACGGAGAGTCTGACGTGCCCAAGGTAAACTGCCTGTTACTCAGGCCCAGAAGCTAGGATATGCATATAATTGGAAGTATTGGATAGAAAACACTCAGTTTCTAAAACTGTTAAAATAATGTCTGTGCATATAACAGAACTGATATGGCAGGCAAAAACCTGAGGAAAATCTATCCGGAAAATGTTTTATTTTTTATGTCACAGCTTTTCCATTGACTTGCTATTGTCTATAGAGGGAATTAGCTCCCAGATTGCAGTTCCTATGGCTGCCACTAGATGTCTTTAGACATGGTTTCAGACTGACCATTTCAGAATGGTTTCAGACTGGTTTTCTGAAAAACAAACAATAAATAGTTCTTACAAGTGGCTGTTGACACTACTGTTTTGCACGAGAGATTGTGCGCGCTCTTCGTTATTTTTCTTTCCTATTGAACATACTATTCTCCGTCTGAAATATTATCGTTTATTTAGATATTTGAAAACCTGAGGATTAATTAGAAATATCGTTTGACTTGTTTGGACGAACTTTACCGGTAACCTTTTGGATTTCTTTGTCTGCATGTTGAACAACTGGACTACAGAACTCCATGGCGCCAACTAAAGACTTTTGGGGATATAAAGAAGGACTTTATCGAACAAAACGACCATTCTTTGTGTTCCTCGGACACGTTGGATTACAAACAGAGGAAGATCTTCAAAGGTAAATGATTTATTTTATCGCTATATCTGATTTTGTAATGCCTGTGCTGGTTTGAATAATATGTTGGAAGTGGGGCGCTGTCCTCAGACAATCTAATGTTCTGCTTTCACCGTAAAGCCTATTGTAAATCCGACAATGCGGTTCGATTACCAAGATTCTAAGCTTTTGAATGGTGTACAACACTTGTATTTTCATGAAAGTTTAATAGTACCATTTTTGTAATTTGAATTTGGCGCTCTGCATTTCACCGGATGTTGTCGTAGCCAGCAGCATACAACCCTGCATCCCACTGCTGGTTTATTTCTGAAGCTAAGCAGGGTTGGTCCTGGTCAGTCCCTGGATGGGAGACCAGATGCTGCTAGAAGTGGTGTTGGAGGGCCAGTAGGAGGCACTCTTGCCTCAGGTCCCCAAAAAATATCCCAATGCCCCAGGGCAGTGATTGGGGACATTGTTCTGTGTAGGGTGCAGTCTTTTGGGTGGGATGTTAAATGGGTGTCCGGACTCTCTGAGGTCATTAAAGATCCCATGGCACTTATCGTAAGAGTAGGGGTGTTAACCCCGGTGTCATGGCTAAATTCCCAAGCTGTCCCTCATACCATCACGGTCACCTAATCATCCCCAGCTTACAATTGGCTCATTCATCCCCCTCTCCCCTGTAACTATTCCCCAGGTCGTTCCTGTAAATGAGAACGTGTTCTCAGTCAACTTACCTGGTTAAAAAAAAAAAGGTGGACCGCTAGCGATCCCTAAGAAGAAACCGCTTTCTTGGCAACCATGCGTTTTTTCGGTCCAGCGGATGGTTGTCGGCATGGTTGTAAGCTCTGCAAAAACTCATTCACGTTTTTAGTACACAATTATCGATTTTATTATTCAGTATGCCTACACATTGATAGGCTATATACACTTTTTTTTTTTATAAAATGCTCTGAAACCGAAATACCTTTCGTTTTGGTGATCCTCTCAGCTCCGGCTCATTTTCAAGTCCTATGGTGGTTACAGTCCTGACCCTGGAACGGGTAGCACCATAGAAAGAAGCTGGCTAGATGACAACAATGTTTTGTCTGTTCTCTTTGGTCGTAATGTGATTTATTTTTAATTAACAGCTCGTTTTTGAATGGTAACTGTTAAGGGTGGTGTTTTGGGCAGGGTGAGGAAAGGCGTGACTTTCAGGTTACAATAGGCTATAAGTATACAGCAGATTGCCGATTGTCCTCACTTTGATTATACTGTAGCACCATGACCAGGATCTCTATTCATTTAAGTGATTAGGGCTTTCATGAGGAACGGAAAATCTGCTGTAGACATTTCAAAAATACTGGTAGACTGGGATTTGTGTCACGGACAGTGCTATTCGCAAACACGATCGAAAGCCCAGTAAAATGAACAGGTACAGTAGGCAGTAGGTACAGCCTAATAATGTTAAAATTAATGCTTAAATAAATTGACTGCTGGTCTTTACTGTATGCTGCACATTTTCACATTGTATTTCCAGCGAGACTATTCAAGCCATCGACTCACTGATGAATCGAAGATGACAAGCGATCGGCAAAGGCTTTCTGTAATCTGCTGGCATCACGGCACAACATCGCTCTAATTACAGTAAGAAGACAGTTGAAGAAAATTGCGTGGACTTACGGAAAGGCTAGGTAAGAAATTATATATTTACATATAACCCCCCAAAAATATCAGAACAACCGTGGCCCTTGAGCAATCTGCTGAAAATTGTTACAGAAAAAAAAGGAAGAAGATCTGCTCAAACTCCATGTGTGGAGGGTAATTTCTCACCAGGGACCAAGGCCTATATATGATTTTTGATGGTAAGTTTGGCTATTTTCAAAGCAAAAGATACATAAAATATTGTAGCCTACACCTCACGGACTGTTATGAGTTCCACAATAATTCACTCTTGCCTCCTTTTTCAGGTATCATGGCTTGAGATTTCTTTGAGGAAGAAATCATCAAGAGATAGGGTCCAGCATATGTCAGAGAGGTGTTTCTGGGTACACATTTCTTTCAAGATTACGTTTAGGCCTATTGTTACATTTAGGCCTATTATTGTACATTGTTTTGGCTGTTAGGCAAAAAAATACATATATTCTCCAAATGCAGATAATGACCCAAAACACACTGCTGCCCGGGTTTGCGTTGCAAATGAGGGCATAAACTGGGTCAAGACGCCAGCAGTGGAAGTAGACCTTCCACTAAAAAAATAGAACTAAACTAAAATGTAGTTTATATAAACATCCGCATTTGAATGTCTTTTTTACAAAAGCATAAAGATGTTGCTGAATAAATACTTCTGTTTGAGTTAGAAATGTAACAGAGTACTTAAGCATCGAATACATTGCAAGTTGAGGGATTTTCACAACAGTAGCCGGGTTATATAAAGTCTAATAGGAAACATTTGCATGATGGGCTACACCTGCGAAAAACAACCAATGAAGGCCTACCCAGGCCAAACCTGCTGGGCCAATTGTGCGCCACCCTATGGCACTCCCAATCACGGTCAGATGTGATACAGCCTGAATTTGAACCATAGATATATTTTTTCTTTATTATTTTTTTCAGAACATTAACCGTGTGTAGGTAGATACGTGTGTAGATGTGGAAAAATGATTTGTTGCAAGTTGGGGAGGGGGGTTTCACACCGAGCTCAGTTATTAGAGAATTCTTTAGTAAAAGTTGAATAGTCTATTGTTCCACGTGTCATTCAGCACGCTTGTGGGCGTGCTGGCAGTATGTATGTTTTTTTATTCTGTATACATGAATTCCAAAATCATGTTTCTAGTTATGCATAGTTACAATGTGTAATCATTGATGTCCCAGGAGCAGGAGTGGTAAACACTGTTGAAGTGTATAATTGTAATACATACATGCAGACACAGCATCAGCCACATAATGGAGTTTGATACACCTGGTATTGGATATGACAGAAAAAAAACTAGCAAAATAGCGATTTTCATAAATTAACTTTATGACAAAAAGATATGCACAAATGTTTGTCTCTACATTAACTACCATATTCCTCTCAATTATATATTTTTTGCTTGACTCGTTATGTTATAACTACTTACATTTGCCTTCCCGTAATGTTTTGTCAGCCATCTTTGCTGAAGAAAGGCACCAGGGGAGGGGAGTCCAATTTGTCATTGAAACCACTCGATTGGTCATATAAAAACCTTGGAACCCAAATGCATAATGAGTGCTTTAACTCCCCCTTGTGGTGGTCTGGAGCAATGAAGCCGTGACGCTGGGTACCTCTAAGTCCCGCTGTGTAAGCTTGCAACTTTTAAAGGAGAAACCACTGTACAGTTAGTAGCAGTCCCAGCAACTGATGCCAATCGCATCACAGGATCCAAACTCAAAGTAACTAAACTTTTTCAATAGACTTTCCAAACCTTCCAAAACAAACCGAGCTCACCCTCATTCCACAGGTAGTGAAGTGTTGTGCCATTAGACCTACCCAAAAAGACTCACAGCTGTAATCGATGTCAAAGGTGTTTCTAACATGTACTGACTGAGAGCTATACTTATGCAATGACTATTTTAGTTATTTAATCTTAAAAAAATATTAGCATTTTTCTTCCACTGACAGTATTTTGTGTAGATTGTTAAATACATTTGAATCCCACTTTTACAACACAAAATGTGTCGAAATCCAAGGGACTGAATACTTTTGCTAGGCACCATGTGTGATTGTTATTCTTGTGCACAGTTTTTCAGTTTCTCCCATTCTCCTTTTGCATGAAAATGCATTTAATGTATGTGAAATTATGTTTGTGAATGTGAATAGGAATGCGAAAGAAATAAACAAGTGTGGGAAAGTTTGTGTGTCCGCCGTGTGAATGTGTCCATCCTACCTTCATGGGTGAGATGTGCGCGTGGGCCACATAGCCGTGGACATTCTCGATCTGGGAAAGGTTCTTCTCGGCCACCTGGACCAGCTCGGGGCCGGGGACCTCGTCAGTGAGTTGGGGGGAGCTCTGCTCCAGGGGGGACGTGTCTTCATCGTGGTGCCTGTATTTCTGGAGGGGCAGGGTGGGGCAGAGTAAGTGGATGGCAGACAATATATACACAACAAAAGCCCATTGTTAGATATCAGAACCTGAGACTGATCAGTTAGGTGAGCTTATAAGGCCGACCAGTGAGGTCAACATATTTTTTTATTTAACCAAGTAGGCTAGTTGAGAACAAGTTCTCATTTGCAACAGCGACCTGGCCAAGATAAAGCACAGCAGCTCGACACATACAACAACACAGAGTTAGACATGGAATAAACAAACATACAGTCAATAATACAGTAGAAAAAGTCAACATACAGTATGTGCAAATGAGGTAGGATAAGGGAGGTAATACAATACAAGTTTATTTGTAAAGCACATTTAAAACAACCAAGGTTGACCAAAGTGCTGGACATATTTCGGACAGATTTATAAATCACGAGTAACAAAAAAACATTTATGGGACAAACTAGAAAATAGAATGCACAATACAATTCTCAAGCAGGTTTAAAAGCCAATGAATAAAAGTGAGTTTTAAGTCGTGATTTAAAAATGTGAAGACTGGGGGCCAATCTGACATGCAGAGGCAAATCATTCCACAGCCTTGGGGCCACGACTGAAAATGCTCGATCTCCCCTATTTATAGGGACAAAAAAAAAGTAGCTGGTCAGCAGACCTTAGTGACCTCAGAGGATTGTGCGGCTTCAGTAGTTCAGAGATATAAGCTGGGGCTTGACCATAAAGGGATTTAAAAACAAACAGAATCTTAAAATGTATTCTAAAACAAACCGGTAGCCAATGAAGGGAGGCAAGAACAGGCGTAATATGATCTCGTTTGCGAGTTCCAATAAGGAGTCAAGCGGCAGCATTTTGAACCATTTGTAATCTGGAGAGGGAGGCCTGGTTAATACCTACATATAAAGCATTACAATAATCCAGGCGAGTTGTAATAAAAGCGTGTATTACCCTCTCAAAATCAACAAAAGATAAAAATGGCTTTAGTTTGGTAAGCAGCCTGAGTTGAAAGAAACTAGCTTTTACAACAGAATTAATCTGCTTCTCTAATTGAAATTCACAATCCATCTTAACACCGAGGTTAGTTACCATAGGCTTGACATAGGGTGTCAAAGGACCCAGGTCCAATTGGGAGGCGCCAGTAGAACTACTAGGTCTAAAAATCATGACTTCTGTTTTACTTTCATTAAAATGTAAAAAGTTTAAAGCCATCCAGGCTTTAATGTCATAAAAACAATCTAACAGTCTTTTTATCTCCTTTACTTTTTATAGGCAAGTAGATCTGTGAATCATCTGCATAAAAATGGAAACTGATGTTATGCTTCTTTAAGATGGATCCAAGAGGAAGCAAATAAAGAGAGAATAGAATCGGCCCCAAAATAGAGCCCTGAGGAACTCCACATGACAGTGGTGCTGCGGGGGAAGTAGAACCACTAACACCAACTTTGAACACTCTCTCTGAAAGATATGATCGAAACCATTCTAGTGCAGTACCTTTAATTCCCACGCTGTGCTCAAGACGAGAGATAAGAACACAGTGGTCGACAGTATCGAATGCTGCTATGAGATCTAAAAGCATAAGGATTACAGAATCTCCAGAGTCTGTTGAAATTAAAAGATCGTTAAAAACTTTTATAAGTGCAGTCTCTGTACTATGAAAAGCTTTAAAGCCAGACTGGAACACCTCAAGAATACCATGCAGATCTAAAAAGGATTGTAACTGCACAAGGACTGCCTTCTCTAAAATCTTAGACATAAAAGGAAGTTTAGAGATCGGACAATAATTTGCAAGAATTGAGGTGTCCAGATTTGGCTTTTTGATAAGGGGCTGCACCACTGCCTCTTTAAAACAAAGTGGCACATAACCAGAAGTAAGACTACTATTAATAATTGCTTGGATGCTTGGTCCAATAGTGGGCCACACCTCTTTAAAAAGACGAGGTGGGACAATATCAGCGGGACAAATTGAAGGTTTTAAATGTGTAACAATGTCATTAAGGGCCGAGAGGGATACAGGCTTAAACTTAATGAAAACTGCTGCACACACTGTGGAAATGGAAGGGTCAAAAGCTGGAAGTGAAATGCTAGCTCTAATGGTGGCAATCTTTTCCACAAAAAAGTGGAGACATTTTTCACAGGCCACAGAAGACTCTTCCTGCTTTTTGGATTGGGGCGTATGAAGAACAGAGTTGATTGTGCTAAAAAGAACATAAGGTTTATGGCAATAAATAGGCCATGGTGACGAAGTCATTACAATATAGCAATGGAATGGTAGATGTGCAGAAGATGAATGTGCAAGTAGAGATACTGGGGTGCAAAGGAGCAAGATAAATAAATAAATATAGTATGAGGATGAGGTAGTTGGATGGGCTATTTACAGATGGGCTAGTTGGATGGGCTATGTACAGGTACAGTGATCTGTGAGCTGCTCTGACAGCTGGTGCTTAAAGCTAGAGAAGGAGATATGAGTCTCCAGCTTCAGTGATTTTTGCAGTTCGTTCCAGTCATTGGCAGCAGAGAACTGGAAGGAAAGGTCGGCCAAAGGAAGAATTGGCTTTGGCGGTGACCACTGAGATATACCTGCTGGAGCGCGTGCTACGGGTGGGTGCTGCTATGGTGACCAGTGAGCTGAGATAAGGCGGGACTTTACCTAGCAGAGACTTGTAGATGACCTGGAGCCAGTGGGATTGGCGACGAGTATGAAGCGAGGGCCAGCCAATGAGAGCATACAGGTCGCAGTGGTGGGTAGTATATGGAGCTTTGGTGACAAAATGGATGGCACTGTGATATACTCAACAAATTGGATGCAGTCTGAGGCAAATCAGTAATATTGGTCAATGCAAAGCCTGATGTTCAATCATTGTGGACACCGTAGCTATTAAAGACATCAATGTAGTCAAAGCCCGATGTCGTATAGGCTTGACAGTGAGATTAACAGAAGCTGCAAAATAGTACAGTCCAATATAACCAATTGAGTTCAACAGTATAGTCTGTAGTTTAAATATATTTACAGTGCATTCAGAAAGTATAAAGACCCCTTGAATTTTTACACATTACAGCTTTATTCTAAAAATGGATAATATATTTTAAGACTGTTTTGATCACATGGACTGGAATATGTTCCGGGGAGCCTCTGGGGATAACATCAATTAGTACACTGACTCCGTATCCGGATTCATCAAAAAATGCATCGATGTGATACCGACGGTGTCTTTCAAAACTTACCCGAATCCAAAAAATTTGGATTGATGGCAGCCTTGTCAGGAAACTGAAGGAGAGAGATGCTGCTCATAAACACGGCAAGGAGACTGGGGACATTTATATGGTTAAACAGTACAAATGCGACCTATGCAGATCGATCAACACAGCGAGACAAGTATAGGGAAAAAAATGGAGGAGCAATTCAGCGGGTCGGCTAGCAGGGGCTTCTCTAACGATCACGGATTAAAAAACAAAGCTAGACATCGCGGACACCAACATCGCCCTACCGGATGAGTTAAACACCCTTTTCTCCTGCTTTGAGCAAAACAACTCTGCGCTGCAGAGGAGAGACCATAACGACAACTGTGCGCTTACGATCTACACGGAGGACGTATGCAAGTCATTTAAGCGTGTTAACCCTTTCAAGGTTGCAGTATCTCTAGCCGCGTCCTCCGGACATTTTCAATCTCTTTAGCTCAGGCTGTTATCCCCACCTGCTTCAAGATATCCACCATCATCCCTGTGCCCAAGAAAAGGAAAGTAACTGAACCAAAAGACTGCAGACCCATAGCACTCACTTCCGTTAGCACTCACTTCCGTGCTTCGAGAGGCTAGTCAAAGACCACATCACAACCTCCCTCCCTGACACTCGACCCTCTCCAATTTGCCTACCGCCCTGACCAGATCCACATACGACGCAATCGCTATTTCAGTACCCTCACCCACCTGGACAACAGGAATGTATATGCGTGGATGCTGTTCAACAACTACAGCTTGACCTTCAATACCATAGTGCCTCCTAAGCTCATCACAACGCTCATGACCCTGGGACTGAACTCCTCCCTATACTACTGGGTCCTCGACTTCCTGACAGGTCGCCCCCAGGGGGTGAAGGTAGGCAATATTACCTCCCCCACACTGATCCTCAACACGGGGGCTCCACAAGGGTGCGTCCTCAGTCCTCTCCTGTACTCCCTGTATACCCACAACTGCGTGCCCTGACACAGTTCCAACTCCAAGTTTGCTGACGACACAGTAGGCGTGGTTACAGGTGAACAACCTCTCCCTCAATGTCCGCAAAACAAAAGAGCTGATTGTGTACTTCAGGAGGAACAAAGTTGGGGCTGAAGGCTGAAGGAATTGTTCTACACTGTTCCACAGAAGCACCATCGAGAGCATACAGTCGGGCTGCATCCCGGCATGGTACGGCAACTCCACCTCCGCTGACCGCAAGGCTCTACAGAGAGTGGTACACTCAGCCAAAAGTACCATTGGGTGCTCACTGCCTGCCCTCTAGGATATCTAAAACACCAGGTGTCGCAAGAACGCCAAGAAGCTCATCAAAGCCCTCGGCTACCTGAGCCACAGCCTATTCTCCCTCCATCACTCAGATGCAAGCAGTATAGGTGTATCACGGCAAAAACTGTCAGACTGGCCAATAGCTTCTACCCCCAGACCATCAGGCTGCTGAATAGCCACTAGGCAGCTACCTTCCCCCACATGCTACTCCACCTATGGATATTCGACCCACTCCTGCAGCCATTACCATTTACCCTGACCCCACAACCCAATGGGCATTTATCATTGTTACAGCTGTAAATATTATTATTCTTGTTGTACCATTCACTTCTCATTTTTTGACCTGCACTGTTGGAGCTCGGAGCATAACAATTTCACTGTACTCTGCGATTACATCTGTAATCTAATCATCATAAGTGAGGGAAACAATTCAAAACATACAGTTGAAGTCGGAAGATACACCTTAGCCAAATACATTTAAACTCAGTTTTTAAGAATGTGAAATGTCAGAAGTTTACATACACTCAATTAGTATTTGATAGCATTGCCTTTAAATTGTCCTTGGTCAAATGTTTCAGGTAGCCTTCCACAAGCTTCCCACAATAAATTGAGTGAATGTTGGCCCATACCTCTTGACAGAGCTGGTATAACTGAGTCAGATTTGTAGGACTCCTTACTCGCACAAGCTTTTTCAGTTCTGCCCACAAATCTTCTACGGGATTGAGGTCAAGGCTTTGTGATGGTCACTCCAATACATTGACTTTGTTGTCCTTAAGCAAATTTGCCACAACTTTGGAAGTATGCTTGGGGTCATTGTCCATTTGGAAGACCATTTGCGACCAAGCTTTAACTTCCTGACTGATGTCTTGTGATGTTGCTTCAATATATCCACATAATGTTCCTTCCTCATGATGCAATCTATTTTGTGAAGTGCACCAGTCCCTCCTGCAGCAAAGCACCCCAACAACATGATGCTGCCACCCCCATGCTTCACGGTTGGGATGGTGTTCTTTGGCTGGCAAGCATACCCCTTTTTCCTCCAAACATAACGATGGTCATTATGGCCAAACGTTATATTTTTCTTTCATCAGACCAGAGGATATTTCTCTAAAAAGTATGATCTTTGTCCCCATGTGCAGTTGCAAACCGTAGTCTGGCTTTTTTTATGGCGGTTTTGGAGCAGTGACTCCTTACTTGCTGAGCGGCCTTTCTCAAATCAAAGTTTATTTGTCACGTGTGCCGAATACAACAGGTGTAGACCTTACAGTGAAATGCTTACTTACAGGCTCTAACCAACAGTGCAAAAAAGGTATTCGGTAAACAATAGGTAAGTAAAGAAATAAAAACAAAAGTAAAAAAAACAGGCTATAAAAGTAGCGAGGCTATAAAAGTAGCGAGGCTACATACAGACACCGGTTAGTCAGGCTGAGGTAGTATATGTACATGTAGTTATGGTTAAAGTGACTATGCATATATGATGAACAGAGAGTAGCAGTAGCGTAAAAAAGGAGTTGGCGGGTGGTGGGACACAATTCAGACAGATGGCCCAGTTAGCCAATGTGCGGGAGCACTGGTTGGTCGGTCCAATTGAGGTAGTATGTACATTAAAGTATAGTTAAAGTGACTATGCATATATGATAAACAGAAAGTAGGCGGGGGCACAATGCAAAAGTCCAGATAGCCATTTGATCACCTGTTCAGGAGTCTTATGGCTTGGGGTAAAAGCTGTTGAGAAGCCTTTTTGTCCTAGACTTGGCACTCCGGTACTGCTTGCCATGCGGTAGTAGAGAGAACAGTCTATGACTGGGGTAGCTGGGGTCTTTGCCATTTTTTAGAGCCTTCCTCTGACATTGCCTGGTGTAGAGGTCCTGGATGGCGGGCAGCTTAGCCCCAGTGATGTACTGGGCCGTACGCACTACCCTCTGTAGTGCCTTGCAGTCAGAGGCGGAGCAATTGCCGTACCAGGCAGTGATGCAACCAGTCAGGATGCTCCCCTCCCTGTCGATATAGGACTCGTTTTACTGTGGATATAGATAGTTTTGTACCTGTTTCCTCCTGCGTCTTCACAAGGTCCTTTGCTGTTGTTCTGGGATTGATTTGCACCAAAGTACGTTCATCACTAGGAAACAGAACACACTTCCTTCCTGAGCGGTATGACGGCTGCGTGGTCCCATGGTGTTTAAACTTGCGTACTATTGTTTGTACAGATGAACGCGGTACCTTCAGGCATTTGGAAATTGCTCCCAAGGATGAACCAGACTTGTGGAGGTCTACAATTATTTTTTTGAGGTCTTGGCTGATTTCTTTTGATTTTCCCATGATGAAAGCATAACATTTGATTGTCTGAGGACAGCGCCCCGCATATTTTCAGCATTAGCATAATAACAATGGGTGTCAGAAAACAAATAAAAAGCGATAAAATAAAATCGCTTATCTTTGAAGATCTTCTGATGGCAATCCGAAGGGTCCAAGCATGACAATCAATGTTCCTTTTGTTCGAAAAAGTCCCTCTTTATAGCCATAAAGCTCAGTTTGGTTGGTGCGTTTTGTTCAGAAAATCCACCGTCCACTCGTCCATTATACAAGACATACAGAGCGTTAAAAATATACCTATAAACTTTGTCCAAACAAATCAAACAATGTTTCTAATCGATCCTTAGGTACACTAATATGTATTACTAGTCAGTTAATCGAGGGCTTAAACTCTTACTGCCTCCTCTCAGTGCTGGTGGTGCATGCTATAATGTATGCAGCGTTAGCGATGAGCTACAGTCAGCCCATCAACAGGCAGGTAAGCTAGCGGACTTCTGTGATGGACAGGTCACCTGGGAAAAAGGAATCTCCTAGCAACCGCTAGTATAACGCAATGTGATGTCACGACCCTCTCCAACTTGGATAATCTGTTCCGAATTTAAAGTGGAGCTTCTCAGTTAAAAGGTAAAAGAGCCTATGATACACAACTTCCCAAAAGCATTTCAAGCGAGTGCTGCTGTATCTACACAACAAATAATACAATCACTACCCGTATCTGAATAGGTATTGGGAGGCCATTTATTCTACTGACAGGACAGTAAATAACAGTCATTACTTATGATCATCACAATAACAATTCTCCTCAGTAATGTCTTGATGTAGCCTGGTGGCAGATCGTTTTGTGTAGTCTTGCCAACTGCTATGGTCATTGTCTTGTCGCCAAATATGTTGTCATGTTTGACAACCATAGTAGTTGGCTAAATAGTGAAAACAGATCTGGGACAAGTCTAAAGGAGAGGTTATGAAGGCCATCGTTATCTCCAGTGCTTTGCCGCAGATTTGGAACCTGCAAAGTTCACATCTTTTATGATTTAAAAGAATTAGGTATTGGACATGCTGATAGACTAGCAACATATCGAAAAGGAAATGTATTGTTCCAAGAATTGTTAAAAAAAAAGTGTAATCTAGTCTTTGATCTCTATAGTTCTTTAAGCTGCTTTTCACGTTTTCCGCAATCATGGGAGTGGATGGTGTTTGTGTTACTGGCTGGTTTGCCAGTGCTCAGAAAGGGGTCTCTCCCACTTCCAAGGCCACAGTAACCGCAAAACAGAATGTACAGTCTAATTTGAAACACTATCTTCATTATTGACTTTCTGCATCAGGCATTCAGTGTCTGTTCTTACTGTATGAAAAAAAAACGAATTGTTGCTCAAAGTCAATAATGATCAATTAAGAAACTGCAAGAGTAGTTTTACACAACTTATAGATTGATTTAAAAAAAAACTTCACATGATTTAGCTAGGCTTATATTTGTAGCATTTGTCTTATATTACTCCCATCCATCCCTAGGAAAGAGAATGACAGTCCTAATGTTCCTGGATTAAGTAGAAGGCAGATTAACACGGACCACAGACTAATACTGTAAATCTTGGGAGACAACTAAACCCACACAGTGTTCTGGAAGTCTGATATGGACAGCTGGGAGTTGGTACTGGATGCACCAAACTTGGCATGTGCTCATCAGAAGGAAGATAAGCCTAATGGAAGCGGTATGCTCTCTGGGATCATTTCGTCCAATTTTCATCCCACAAGCTATTTATTGCTGCAAAGAAATGACATTGTAAAAGGTGCTTTATACAATTGAATCACAATGACATTGACCTTTATGGCCTATGAATGCCCCTTGTTGAGAGTGGGTAAAGACTAAGCTGCCGTCAATATACACCCCCACACACACACAAATTAAGTCAATATAAGCTTTTAAATTGAGCAACTGTCCTCTTTGGGGGCCCCAACTTGTAAATTAATTGGTCTAGACATTTTACTCCCTCTCACATACTATCAATTACCAACCCAATTAATTTAGGAGCCCATCTCTGCTCAAAATAACATATAAAAGGCAGATGGAACATAAGAAACCTCTAGGCTAGCGTTAATTCTGTCTCAGCGTGACCCAGACCAGTCAACCAAGCACTGAGCGAGGTAGGGCCACGACGAGGGCACGATGGACACAAGCCTACAGAGATACAGAGGAGCATGGGCCTTGCTCATGGAAACGGCTTGACACATATAGGACCCAGGAGACCGGGGTTCAATCCCCGTGTCCACCATTGTCACTAACTCTCACACTTGCCCAATTTTGTATTTTGATGCTTTATTTAGACAGTTATGAAGAGGAATGGATTACATGAAATGCCAAAAGGCAGTAGCATCAGTGAGTGTGTGTGGTTTTCAACTAATGACAACCTCCGCCTGAAGAGGCCTGCAGTGATAACCCTCCCTCCCCCTCCGCTTTGGCCGCAGTTAAATCGATGCATCATACTGGAGCGCTGGGAGCAGCAGGGCTGGCCGAGGCAAAGCGAGCCCCGACTCCTGCCTGCCAAAGATGCTAAAAATAGGAGCAAGTGGCGTCATACACAGAGACCCACAGCGTGGATGTTCAGAGATGTTGAGGGAAAGGAGGATTGACTGGGTAATTAGCGTTTTACGGAGGGAAACAATGAGCTTGCTCTGAAAAACTCAGTCATGAAGACTATTAATTGTGAAATTGTTTTCAGCCTCCCTACACAGCTAGAAGAAAATATATATAAAAAGGGTTCAATGACTCGCTTGTCCTGTCATATATGGCCCTCAATAAGGTTCTATATAGAACCGCAAAGCCTCATTATTAGCAGTGAATGAAACAAGTTGACAGCCTATGAAACAAGATGACTATACCGAATAAGGTATAGCTTAAGATATACCGTCATAATGTGCACACTACATGAGCTCTGACATAGCATTAGATGAATCAATGGTTTTGACTAATGGCACATATCCTAACCCCATTGCCATCAGTCAATCTGCTTTGGAGGTGAATTGAGATTAGACAAAGCTTCCACACATGGCAACGCAGTGTTCGGCAAACATGGGAAACATGTCTTTCACAATCTAGAATTAGCACATTAGATCATTCCAGATGAGTGGCCAGGGAGGGTGGTGTGCACAAGGGCATTTCATTCAAAACACATTTCCCAAGTGCACATTTCAAATAGAGTAACAACGTATTGTCCAAACTCAAACACAAAAACATAAAAAAGACGATATGACCCAAGTAAGTAGGCCTAGCCTATATTATTGTTGAGTCTAATCAGAACAAAATGCGTCCACAATTAGGTTAAATGGGATTCTGATAGAACTTTTCTAACAACTTACAGTAGGCAACATTGAGTTGGTCATAGCCAAAGATAGACAATGAACTGATGAGTGGCTAAATTAAGACTGGTTGCGATGAAATCATGCATGCTGACAAGCTCAAACCATACTGAACAGAGGGCTCCGCGTTGGGGGCTCAATGTTGTTTTCCTTGAAAGGGTTTGTGCGAATTCTGCCATCTATTCACAGTTTGTGGTTTGGATAACATACTCTATGCAATTCCTGATGAGCCCAGTCACAGAGTCAGAGTATACGTCTATACTATTATCAGAGACAAGCCGGAACATTTCTCAGTCCGCGTAATCAAAACAATGTTGAAGCATAGATTCCGAATGGTCGGACGAAAGTTGAACAGTTCTTCCCACAGGTGCTTCCAGTTTCTGCCTATATGTGTGGAGGAACAGAATGAAGATGTAATCTGATTTGCCGAAGGGAGGTCGGTGGAGGGCTTTGTAGCCGTCCCGGAAGGGAGAGTAACAAAGATCAAGAGTTTGTGATAAGTGTGTAGCACAGGAGATGTGTTGATAGAATATCGGTAGAGTTTCTCAAATTTCCTTTATTAAAGTGCCCAGTTACAATAAATGCAGCCTCAGGATATGCGGTTTCCAAATAATACTTAGCAGATGTTGTGGTTGTTGCAAAATTCTTGTGTTCCTAGCTCCAACAGTGCAGTAATATCTAACAACAATACGCAAAAATCTAAAAGTAAAATAATTGAATTAAGAAATATATAAATATCCAGTATCAGTCAAAAGTTGACACACCTACTCATTCAAGGGTTTTTCTTTATTTGTACCATTTTCTACATCGTAGAATAGTGAAAACATCACAACTATGAAATAACACATGGAATCATGTAGTAACCAAAAAAAAGTGTAAACAAATCAAAATATTTTCTATTTGAGATTCTTCAAAGTGGACACCCTTTGACTTGACAGCTTTGCACACACTTGGCATTCTCTCAACCAGGTAGTCACCTGGAATGTGTTTAAATTAACAGGAGTGCGACAAGGTAGGGTTGGTATACAGAAGATTTGGTAAAAGACCAATTCCATTTTACAGCAAGAACAGCTCAAATAAGCAAAGAGAAACAACAGTCAACAAGTACTATGATTCAACTGGCTCTCATGAGGACCGCCACAGGAAAGGAAGACCCAGAGTTACCTCTGCTGCAAAGGATAAGTTCATTGGAGTTACCAGCCTCAGAAATATCAGCCCAAATAAATGATTCACAGAGTTCAAGTAACAGACACATCTCAACATCAACTGTTCAGAGGAGACTGCATGAATCAGGCCTTCATGGTCGAATTTCTGCAAAGAAACCACTACTAAAGGACACCAATAAGAAGATATTTGCTTGGGTCAAGAAACACGAGCAATAGAAATCTGTCCTTTGGTCTGATGAGTCCAAATTTGAGATTTTTGGTTACAACTGCAGTGTCTTTGTGAGACGGATGATCTCTGCATGTGTGGTTCCCACCGTGAAGCATGGAGGTGGTGGTGTGATGGTGCTTTGCTGGTGACACGGATTTAATTAGAATTCAAGGCACACTTAACCAGCATGGCTACCACAGCATTCTGCAGCAATACACCCAAACATGTATGTATGTGTATATATGTATGTATGTATGTGTATGTATGTATGTGTGTGTGTATGTATATATTATATATATATATACACACATACACACACACACACACACATATACATATAGATACATATACCTATATACACACACACACATATATACACATATACACACACACACAGCAAAAAAGAAACGTCCCTTTTTCAGGGCCCTGTCTATCAAAGATAATTCATAAAGATCCAAATAACTTCATAGATCTTCATTGTAAAGGGTTTACACTGTTTCCATGCTTGTTCGATGAAACAAACAAAGAATGAACATGGAACGGTCGTTAAGACACTAACAGCTTACAGACGGTAGGCAATTAAGGTCACAGTTATGAAAACTTAGGACACTAAAGACACCTTTCTACTGACTCGGAAAAACACAAAAAGAAAGATGCCCAGTGTCCCTGCTCATCTGCGTAAACATGCCTTAGGCATGCTGCAAGGCGGCATGAGGACTGCAGATGTGGCCAGGGCAATACATATGTTCAGTTTATGTCTCAGTTGTTGAATCTTGTTATGTTCATACAAATATTTACACGTTAAGTTGCTGAAAATAAACGCAGTTGACAGTGAGAGGACGTTTCTTTTTTTGCTGAGTGAGTGTGTGTATCGCTGTACTCATAATATACAGGAGAACGATCGTCTTATGGCGAGGATAGCTGTGCTGCAAGCCCAAGTGTAGAAAAGGATAAAAGAGCATCTGTGCCACCAGTAAGTACAGATAGTAGTATAAATCCCCTCGCACAGTCCCCCGCAGCCGGACAATTTTTTCATGGCTTCTTGAAGGAAATGCTGTAGCAATGCTCAACCGGTGTCTCTCATTCAGCCGACAGAAACTTTCAACCGGTTCTCCCCATTAAGCAGCGGGTCGGAGTCAGAGGCCGAGCCTTCTCTGGTCTCTACTCCTCCCGTTACGGGGTCTGAGACACCGAGGCCTCCCACCATTAGCTCTGACAAATTGAAAACTCTAGTCATTGGCGACTCCATTACCCGCAGTATTAGACTTAAAACAAATCATCCAGCGATCACACACTGTTTACCAGGGGGCAGGGCTACCGACATTTAGGCTAATCTGAAGATGGTCTTGTTGACATCTGAGCTCCCTTGACCATATTCTCTTCCTATCCGTTCTGGTCAGTGCTACCGTTTCCTGGCTTTGTATAGAGACTGTTGACATCTAGTGGAAGCCATAGGTACTGAAATCTCAGAGCTGGTTGCCTTTGAAATCAATAGGGAGACTGTCAAACAGAGCAAAGGTCACAAAAAACTAATTCCGGATGGATTTTCCTCTGGCTTTCGCCTGCTATATCCATTCTGTTATACTCACAGACATTATGTTAACACTTTTAGAAACTTCAGAGTGTTTCCTATCCAATAGTACTAATTATGTGCGTATCCTATTTTCTGGGCCTGAGTGGGAGGCATTTTACTTTGGGCACGCCAGACTCCAAAACCGTCACCTCGGGAGCCGCTCCCTAAGAAGTTAAGATGAAACAGTCAGAGGTCACCAAGCGCAACATAGCTTCAGTGTGTAAATCAGCTAGAAAGATGTGTCGGCATCGAGTAATTTTCTCTGGCCCGCTCCCAATTAGGGGGAGTGATGAGCTCTACAGCAGAGTCTCAACTCAATCGCTGGTTGAAAACTTTTCTGCCCCACACAAAAGATAGAATTTGTAGATAACTGGCCATCTTCCTGGGACTCACCCACAAACAGGACCAAGCCTGGCCTGTTGAGGAGTGACGGACTCCATCCTAGCTGGAGGGGTGCTCTCATCTATCTTCGAACATAGACAGGGCTCTAACTCCCCTAGCTCCACAATGAGATAGGCTGTTAGCTAGCCTGCCAGCTTAGTGGAGTCTGCCACTAGCACAGTCAGTGTAGTCAGCTCAGCTATCCCCATTGAGACCGTGTCTGTGCCTCGACCTAGGTTGGGCAAAACTAAACATGGCGGTGTTCGCCTTAGCAATCTCACTAGAATAAAGACCTCCTCCATTCCTGCTATTATTGAAAGAGATTGTAATACCTCACATACCGCTACTTAATGTTAGATCCCTCACTTCCAAGGCAGTTTTAGTCAATGAACTAATCACTGATCATAATCTTGATGTGATTGGCCTGACTGAAACATGGCTTAAGCCTGATGAATTTACTGTGTTAAATGAGACCTCACCTCCTGGTTACACTAGTGACCATATCCCCCGCACATCCCGCAAAGGCGGAGGTGTTGCTAACATTTACGATAGCAAATTTCAATTTACAAAACAAAAATATGTTTTAGTCTTTTGAGCTTCTAGTCATGAAATCTATGCAGCCTACTCAATCACTTTTTATAGCTACTGTTTTTTATAGCTACTACTACTCACTGAGTTCCCTGAATTCCTATCGAACCTTGTAGTCATGGCAGATAATATTCTAATTTTTGGTGACTTTAATATTCACATGGAAAAGTCCACAGACGCACTCCAAAAGGCTTTTGGAGCAATCATCGACTCAGTCGGTTTTGTCCAACATGTCTCCGGACCTACTCACTGCCCCAGTCATACTCTGGACCTAGTTTTGTCCCGTGGAATACATGTTGTGGATCTTAATGTTTTTCCTCATAATCCTGGACTATCGGACCACCATTTTATTACGTTTGCAATCGCAACAAATAATCTGCTCAGACCCCAAACAAGGATCATCAAAAGTCATGCTATAAATTCTCAGACAACCCAAAGATTCCTAGATGCCCTTCCACAATCCCTCCGCTAACCAAGGACATCAGAGTACAAAAATCAGTTAACCACCTGAGGAACTCAAATGTAACCTTGCGCAATAGCCTAGATGCAGTCACACCCCTAAAAACAAAAAACATTTGCCATAAAAAACTAGCTCCCTGGTATACAGAAAATACCCGAGCTCTGAAGCAAGCTTCCAGAAAATTGGAACGGATATGGCGCTACACCAAACTGGAAGTCTTCCGACTAGACGTGCAGTATCGAAGAGCCCTCACTGTGGCTCGATCATCCTATTTTTCCAAGTTAATTGAGGAAAATAAGAACAATCCTAAATTTATTTTTTGATACTGTTGCAAAGCTAACTAAAAAGCAGCATTCCCCAAGAGAGGATGGCTTTCACTTCAGCAGTGATTCCTTCATGAACTTCTTTGAGGAAAAGATCATGATCATTAGAAAGCAAATTACAGACTCCTCTTTAAATCTGCGTATTCCTCCAAAGCTCAGTTGTCCTGAGTCTGCACAACTTTGCCAGGACATAGAATCAAGGGAGACACTCAAGTTTTTAATCCTATATCTCGACACATGAAAAAAATCATGGCCTCTAAACCTTCAAGCTGCATACTGGACCCTATTCCAACTAAACTACTGAAAGAGCTGCTTCCTGTGCTTGGCCCTCCTATGTTGAACATTAAACTGCTCTCTATCCACCGGATGTGCACCAAACTCACTAAAAGTGGCAGTAATAAAGTCTCTCTTGAAAAAGCCAAACCTTGACCCAGAAAATATAAAAAAAAAAAAAGAACGAATCGGCCTATATTGAATCTTCCATTCCTCTCAAAAGTTTTAGAAAAAGCTGTTGCGCAGCAACTCACTGCCGTCCTGAAGACAAACAACGTATACGAAACGCTTCAGTCTGGTTTTAGACCACATCATAGCACTGAGACAGACTGCACTTGTGAAGGTGGTAAATTACCTTTTAATGGCGTCAGACCGAGGCTCTGCAACTGTCCTCGTGCTCCTAGACCTTAGTGCTGCTTTTGATACCATCGATCACCGCATTCTTTTGGAGAGATTGGAAACCCAAATTGGTCTACACGGACAAGTTCTGGCCTGGTTTAGCTCTTAACTGTCTGAAAGATATCAGTTTGTCTCGGTGGATGGTTTGTCTTCTGACAAATCAACTGTAAACTTCGGTGTTCCTCAAGGCTCTGTTTTAGGACCACAATTGTTTTCACTATATATTTTACCACTTGGTGATGTCATTCGGAAACATAATGTTAACTTTCACTGCTATGCGGATGACACACAGCTGTACATTTCAATGAAACATGGTGAAGCCCCAAAATTGCCCTCCCTGGAAGCCTGTGTTTCAGACAAAAGGAAGTGGATGGCGGCAAATATTCTACTTTTAAACTCTGACAAAACAGAGATGCTTGTTCTAGGTCCCAAGAAACAAAGAGATCTGTTGAATCTGACAATTAATCTTGGTTGTGCAGTCGTCTCAAATAAAACTGAAGGACCTCGGTTACTCTGGACCCTGATCTCTATTTTGACGAACATATCAAGACTGTTTCAAGGACAGCTTTTTTCCATCTATGTAACATTGTACAAATCTGAAACTTTGTCCAAAAATGCAGAAAAATGTATCCATGCTTTTGTCACTTCTAGGTTAGACTACTGCAATGCTTTACTTTCTGTCTATCCGGATAAAGCACTAAATAAACTTCAGTTAGTGCTAAACACGGCTGCTAGAATCTTGACTAGAACCAAAAGATTTGATCATATTACTCCAGTGCTAGACTCTACACTGGCTTCCTGTTAAGGCAAGGGCTGATTAAGGTTTTACTGCTAACCTACAAAGCATTACATGGGCTTGCTCCTACCCATTTTTCCGATTTGGTCCTGCCGTATATACCTACACGTACGCTACGGTCACAAGACGCAGGCCTCCTTACTGCCCCTAGAATTTCTAAGCAAACAGCTGGAGGCAGGGCTTTCTCCTATCGAGCTCAATTTTTATGGAATGGTCTGCCTATCCATGTGAGAGACGCAGACTCGGTCTCAACCTAAGTCTTTATTGAAGACTCATCTCTTCAGTAGGTCCTATGATGAGTGCAGTCTGGCCCAGGAGCGTGAAGGTGAACGGAAAGGCACTGGAGCAACGAACCACCCTTGCCGTCTCTGCCTGGCCGGTTCCCCTCTCTCCACTGGGATTCTCTGCCTCTAACCCTTTTACAGGGGCTGAGTCATTGGCTTACTGGTGCTCTTCCATGCCGTCCCTGGGGGTGCATCGCTTGAGTGGGTTGAGTCACTGACGTGATCTTCCTGTCCGGGTTGCCCCCTTGGGTTGTGCCGTGGCGGAGATCTTGTGGGCTATACTCGGCCTTGTCTTAGGATGGTAAGTTTGTGGTTGGAGATATCCCTCTAGTGGTGTGGGGGCTGTATCCTGCCTGTTTGGCCCTGTCCGGGGGTATCGTCGGACAGGGCCACAGTGTCTCGACCCCTCCTGTCCAGTATTTATGCTACAGTAGTTTGTGTCGGAGGGGCTAGGGTCCGTCTGTTATAGCTGGAGTATTTCTCTCTTCGCTTATCGGGTGTCCTGTGTGAATTTAAGTATGCTCTCTCTAATTCTCTTTTTCTCTCGCGCTCTCGGAGGACCTGAGCATTTGGGCCATTCCTCAAGGCCTACCTGATGTAAGAAGGGCTTTATAAATACATTGTCAGAAATTTAGAGCTGGCGGTCATGTGAAATCAGGTTACCATGTCAACGGTCACAACAACAGGTTCAAAGTTAAGTCTTTTGCTCAGTTGCAACTAAGCAATGGCTATAGAAAAAGGTAAATGCCGACAAAAATGTCAGAAGAATTTGTCTGTTTTAAAGGGGACCATAGACATTGCCCAATCATTTTTTTTCAGGCAACCTACAATCCTATGTGAATCAGGTAAAGAGATTAACGATGGATTCTAAACAAAACCCAATACATTGAAAGACACAGACAACTAATAATCCCAGAGTCTGTTCTGTCCAAGCGTTCAAAGGTTAAGACCACATGGTGAAGACCATATACGAGAGCGATGATTCTCACCCAATATACAGTGTACAAAACATTCGGAAAGCCTTCCTAATATTGAGTTACACCCCCTTTTCCCCTTAGAACAGTCTCAATTCGTCAGGACATAGGACTCTACAAGGTGTCGAATGCGTTCCACAGGGATGCTGGCCCATGTTCACTCCAATGCTTCCCACAGTTGTGTCAAGTTGTCTGGATGTCCTTTGGGTGGTGGACCATTCCTGATACACACAAGAAACATGTTGAGCGTGAAAAACCCAGCATTGTTTCAGTTCTTGACACACTCAAACCAGTGCGCCTGGCACCTACTACCATACCCCGTTCAAAGGCACTTCAATCTTGTATCTTGCCCATTCACCCTCCGAATGGCACACATACACGATCCATGTTTCAATTGTCTCAATGCATAAAAATCCCTCTTTAACCTGTCTCCTCCCCTTTACCTACACTGATTGAAGTGGATTTAACAAGTGACATTAATAAGGGATCATAGCTTTCACCTGGTCAGTCTCATGGAAAGAGCAGGTGTTCCTAATATTTTGTCCACTCAGTGCCAAGCTCACAGAAACACCCAGCAACATCACATGAGAACTACCACTTCACCATATGGTCTTAACCTTTGAACTCTTGAACAGAATGAACTCTGGGATTATTAGTTGTCGGTCTCTTTCGATGGATTGGGTTTAGATTAGGATCCATTGTTCATCTCTTGATGGCATAACAAATTCAATCATTTGATGGCATAACATATTGGATAATTTACAGTTGACAGTTTAGCAGATGCTCTTATCCAGAGTGAAATACAGTAGTGAGAGCACACATTTTTATATTTGTTCGTACTGGTCCCCATGGGAATCAAACCCACATCCCTGGCGTTACAAGTGCCATGCTCTACCAACAGCCACAGGACCAGCTAATAAGTATTTTCCAGCAACCGTGAAGAATCCTACCATAATGACCAATGAGACATTGCAGCATGACTGTTTTCATAGCTTGTCATTTTATTTATTTCTTGTCAGTACTATCCTCTGGCATTCTTTAATTGTCTGGGAATTTCAGTACAGTAAATACATATATTACATTATACTGTTTTTTTATGTAAGGCTTACAAAACTGACCAATGTCTCAGATAAGCATCAGGCCTGGTCTCAACTGGCTACCTGTGGCGCTTGCCAGAGTAGAGGTGTGCACGGAACTGAGTTTTTTTTTTTATCCCGCTCCCGCTATTTTTCATATCACGCTTGCACGCTTCTGCTGACTTCTTGCCTGACTCCCACCAGCTCCCGTAAGAACTGGTACCGAACCCGACCACAGTCCCGCAATGTTATTTTAGGAGCATTTGACTCAGCTCTCTTTGGAGCCCCCCTTCTAAGCAATTTTCCCACCCTAGTCAAGATCAAAATGCACAAGAATAGACTAAGAAATAGTTTAAAATACCAGAAATTCTCAAGTGGCCCATTATATTAGGCTATTGGTATTATTGGGCTATTCAGCCAATAAGGCAGACAGATTTTGAAAGAGGAGTGGACACTTGACTTGAGCTACATTTTGCATAACTTTTAGGAGCGGGACGATTTACAGCAGAGTAAAATACATGTTGTCAATATAGATTACCAGTCAATGTTGGAGTTTAACTTGCCAAATATGGTAGGCTATAGTTTAAAAGACAACTGCCCATGCTTCTCCTCCCATATAGCCTAGTCTACAGTCTTTAATTGAGACCACACATAGGAGCACTTGCTCTCGCACACCCAGCAAAAGAGAAGATAGGCTACGGAACGTAAATCAACAAGAATTAGGCTATTAGAGTAGGTGAATATTGTGACAGAGGTGCTTTTAATACAATAGAAAACAAATAGCCTACTAAACAAAGAACCTTTTTTGAAATAATCTTGCATAAATTTGATAGGACAATTTGCAGGCAGACAAATGTGTTATATATATTTCTAGTCAATGTCTGAGCCTAAACTCTACTATAGCCAATCATATTTAGGAAGTTAATATCCATGGAAATAAAACTGCTTATGCTTCTCCGCCCATGCGTATAGCCTACAGGCTATTTAATTGGGCCGACACAAGCGCATTTTATCTCGCACGCCCAACAAGAGAGCTAGGCTACTGAAATTGTACCAGAATTGTCCTTTAGAGAGTTTGTGAATACTGGTACAGAGGTTATTTTAATACAATCTACTGACATACAAAACAGAAAGACAACCGTTCTACATAATATGCGGGACTAAAACACATTTTCATCCAAAAGTTGTCAGTCTGACCCCCGCTCCGGGCCACAGCACAAAAAATGCTCAGGGCCCGCAGTTCCCGCGGGAATGACGCCCTCTACTACAGAGCACATGTTAAGGCACACATGCACATGCCCACTGATCTGTCCGTCACAGAGTCACCCGGCTACCAAGGGATATACGGACCTCCTAATTGGCCAGTTCACTGAACCGGAGATGACAGGCAACTCCGTCAACCTATCATGTGCTCTCAGGTGGAACGGTAAACAAACTGTGCTTAGATATAGATATCTATATATCTTACCTCAGCAAAGTCTGAGGCATACAAAACAAAAAAAACTGACTAAACAGACGCAGACTAAATACAGACACGCTCCGAGGTAAAAAGGTCACCATCACTTCAAAAGGCCACTCAGTCTGACAGCTGGCACTGTTACTTAGACTTATTTTTTAGGCAGTACAGAGATGAAAAGAAACATTGTTGAACGAGATGCTCCCTTGTCATCACCCACCTTGCACCCAAACATGAGTGATATGGTGCTGTTGGTGCATGCTACTTTGCAGTGGCACAGCATGGGGGAGAAGCAGTCTAAGTGTTTCACGCTGGGAGCCATTTTTTCGACGGTGCTGAAGCAGTTGACCGAGACGTGTTTCCTCCGAGAGCGGTGCTTGCTTCGGCCTCTCCGGCTGCCCCCTGCTCCCCCTCTGCTGCCAGCACCACCACCTCCAACCGCTCCTCCTCCACTGCTGCTGCTGCTGCCTGCTCTCACCATCCGCCTTCATTCCTTGCATCACTCCATCGTCGCGGGAAAGACACCCAGTGTCCTACCTTCATCCAGCGGGCCTGGCCTTCAGCTGCCCCTCTTCCTCCTCCTGTCGATTGGCTGACTCTCCTCTGTTGTGCTTATCCTCCTCGACAGTCAACACGCTCCGTAGCAGAGCCGAGATTCACTGGAGAGCCACAGTGAAAGCATGGTGTGCAAATATGAGAGAGAGAGAAGGAAGAGAGAGAGGAGAATGCGAGTACGTGTGCGTGCTAAGCTGCCCTCTGTGGGGGTCTGATTGGACGCTGGGGAAAGGCGTGAGGGGGGGTGGGGAGGTGGTCTAAGGTTGCTCGTTTTTTCAAGTGGGAGGATTCAAGGGAGGTTGTCACCTTTCAGAGTGTACCTTCAGCTGAACCGAGTCTGTCAAAATGCCTCTCGAGCAGATGCAGGAGAGGGGGAGAGAGTCATGCAGGAAACTGTCTGTGGGGGCCAGATGGATGAGGGAAAGAGAGCGAGAGGGGGAAGGAAGGCAAGAGAGACTCGCAGTAAATCTGTCAGATGTGGGGGGCAGATGAAGAGAGCGAGAGTGCCACTGAGAATACTGCTGCGAACAGAGAGGTGGGAGGCAGAGAGAGGAGGGGAGCGCTGCACAGTAGCAGCGTGGGGTTTGTCACATGGCTCTGCTGAGCGAGGGAAAGGATGTTCACCACATGGGAAGGCAGTGTGGAGATGGGGCGGGAGACAATGGCGATAAGGAGCATTTGTGAAGAGAGAGAGCAGGCGAGTAAGAGACAGCAATGTGTATCCTAAAGGGGACATAAGAGACACGGGGCGGGTTAGTGAGCTTAAATATCTGAGGGGCGATGAGTGGGAGGAGAGAGAAGGGGTTGGCATACTTCAGAGGGTCAGCAAAGGGAAGGGGCCGTATCCTGATGGTAGCAGTGTAGGGAGATGGGGATATACAGTGGGGCAAAAAAGTATTTAGTCAGCCACCAATTGTGCAAGTTCTCCAACTTAAAAAGATGAGAGAGGCCTGTAATTTTCATCATAGGTACACTTCAACTATGACAGACGAAATGAGAAAAAGAAATCTAGAAAATCACATTGTAGGATTTTTAATTTATTTATTTGCAAATTATGGTGGAAAATAAGTATTTGGTCAATAACAAAAGTTTCTCAATACTTTGTTATATACCCTTTGTTGGCAATGACAGAGGTCAAACGTTTTCTGTAAGTCTTCACAAGGTTTTCACACACTGTTGCTGGTATTTTGGCCCACTCCTCCATGCAGATCTCCTCTAGAGCAGTGATGTTTTGGGGCTGTCGCTGGGCAACACGGACTTTCAACTCCCTCCAAAGATTTTCTATGGGGTTGAGATCTGGAGACTGGCTAGGCCACTCCAGGACCTTGAAATGGTTCTTACGAAGCCACTCCTTCGTTTGCCCGAGCGGTGTGTTTGGGATCATTGTCATGCTGAAAGACCCAGCCACGTTTCATCTTCAATGCCCTTGCTGATGGAGGTTTTCACTCAAAATCTCACGATACATGGCCCCATTCATTCTTTCCTTTACACGGATCAGTCGTCCTGGTCCCTTTGCAGAAAAACAGCCCCAAAGCATGATGTTTCCACCCCCATGCATCACAGTAGGTATGGTGTTCTTTGGATGCAACTCAGCATTCTTTGTCCTCCAAACACGATTTAGTTGAGTTTTTACCAAAAAGTTCTATTTTGGTTTCATCTGACCATATGACATTCTCCCAATCCTCATCTGGATCATCCAAATGCTCTCTAGCAAACTTCAGACGGGCCTGAACATGTACTGGCTTAAGCAGGGGGACACGTCTGGCACTGCAGGATTTGAGTCCCTGGCGGCGTAGTGTGTTACTTTGGTCCCAGCTCTCTGCAGGTCATTCACTAGGTCCCCCCGTGTGGTTCTGGGATTTTTGCTCACCGTTCTTGTGATCATTTTGACCCCACGGGGTGAGATCTTGCGTGGAGCCCCAGATCGAGGAAGATTACCAGTGGTCTTGTATGTCTTCCATTTCCTAATAATTGCTCCCACAGTTGATTTCTTCAAACCAAGCTGCTTACCTATTGCAGATTCAGTCTTCCCAACCTGGTGCAGGTCTACAATTTTGTTTCTGGTGTCCTTTGACAGCTCTTTGGTCTTGGCCGTAGTGGAGTTTGGAGTGTGACTGTTTGAGGTTGTGGACAGGTGTCTTTTATACTGATAACAAGTTCAAACAGGTGCCATTAATACAGGTAACGAGTGGAGGACAGAGGAGCCTCTTAAAGAAGAAGTTACAGGTCTGTGAGAGCCAGAAATCTTGCTTGTTTGTATGTGACCAAATACTTATTTTCCACCATAATTTGCAAATAAATTCATTAAAAATCCTACAATGTGATTTTCTGGATTTCTTTTCCTCATTTTGTCTGTCATAGTTGAAGTGTACCTATGATGAAAATTACAGGCCTCTCTCATCTTTTTAAGTGAGAGAACTTGCACAATTGGTGGCTGACTAAATACTTTTTTGCCCCACTGTATATATTTAACCTGGAAAGGCATGTGGCCCTAACAGCATCAGGAATTACATGTTTAAACACAGTACTCCTGCAGGATGCCTAACAAACTATTCAACCTGGTTTTGGAGTGGCAGCTTCCCTGATATTTGGAACCAGGGGCTCATAACCACCATACAGTGCATTTTCCCATATTTTGTGCCTTATTCTAAAACTGATTAAATTAATGTTTTTCCCTCATTAATCTATACACTATCACATAATGATAAAGCGAAAACAGATTTTTGCCCAAGTTGGGCGCACCAGTGCTAGCAATAACTTATTAACCCTGGTTGGGAACCTCAGATGTCCCTGAGCAACTCCAAGGTGACGACGTGTTCAAATGTGGCCTTTGCACCAAAAGTCATGGCTACGTCCTACAGGTCTTAACCTTTTGAGCTAATTCCCTTTTCCCTCCTTTCACTTCTGAAGAGCAACAGAGGTTACATGCCCGGTGTCCGGTACGAGCTTTACGCACATACAGTGCATTCAGACCACTTCCCTTTTTCCTCATTTTGTTACATTACAGCCTTATTCTAAAATTGATTTTAACCTATTTGTCAATCTAAATACAACCCAACATAAATGACAAAGCAACCGGTTAAAAAAAACAGTTCAGGCTGTTGCAAATCTATTAAAAGTAAAACAGAAATAACTTAAAGTATTCAGACGCTTTGCTATGTGACTAGAAATGTTGCTCAGGTGCATCCCGTTTCCATTAACCTTGAGATGGAGTCCACCTGTGGTACAATCAATTGAATTGACATGATTTGGAAAGGCACACACCTGCCCATATAAGGTCCCACAGTTGACAGTGCATTTCAGAACAAAAACTGAATCATGAGGTCAAAGGAATTGTCCGTAGAGCTTCGAGGCACAGATCTGGGGTAGGGGACAAAAGAATTCTGCAGCATTGAAGGTCCCCAAGAACACAGTGGCCTCCATTCTTTAATGGAAGAAATGTGGAACCACTAAGATTCTTCCTAGAGCTGGCCGCTCTGCCAAACTGAGCAAACGGGGGAGAAGGGCCTTGGTCAGGGAGGTGACCAAGAACCTGACAGTCACTCTGACAGAGCTTCTCTGTGGAGATGGGAGAACCGAGAAGGATAACCATCTCTGCAGCACTCCACCAATCAGGCTTTTATGGTAGAGTGGCCTGACAGAAGCCACTCCTGAGTAAAAAGCACATGACAGCCCGCTTGGAGTTTGCCTAAAGGCACCTAAAAGACTCAGACCATGAGAAACAAGATTCTCTGGTCTGATGAAACCAAAATTGAACTCTTTGGCCTGAATGCGAAGCATCTCGTCTGGAGAATACCTGGCACCATCTTGACAGTGAAGCATTTGTGAAGTGAAGTGAAGTGATGTTTTTCAGCGGCAGGGACTGGGAGACTTGTCAGGATCGAGGGAAAGATGAATGGAGCAAAGTACGGAGATCCTTTAATGACAACCGCTGCAGAGCGCTCAAAACCTCAGACTGGGACGAAGGTTCACCTTCCAACAGGACAACCACCCTAAGCAACATCCAAGACAACGCAGGAGTGGCTTAGGGACAAGTCTCCGAACATCCTTGAGTGGCCCAGCCTGAGCCCGGACTTATCGAACATCTCTGGAGAGACCTGAAATAGGTGTGTAGCAACACTCCCCATCCAACATGACAGAGCTTGAGAGGATCTGCAGAGAAGGGGAGAAACTCTCCAAATACAGGTGTGCCAAGCTTGTAGCGTCATACCCAACAAGACTCTCGGCTGTAATCGCTGCCAAAGGTGCTTCAACAAAGTACTGAGTAAAGGGTCTGAATACTTATGTAAATGGGATAGTTTTTTTGCAACAATTTTTTTAAAAAGCTTTTGGTTTTGTCATTATGGGGTAGTTTGTTGATTTATGAGGAAAAAATAAAAACAATTTCATCCATTTTAGAATAAGGCTAAAATGTAACAAAATGTGGGAAAATGGAAGGGGTCTGAATACCCTCCGAATGCACTGTACCTTAAGTGGATCCGGGATATCCGGTTATGTGTCCAGCCTTTTGTCTGTTATGCTAATCCAGCTCGCAGAAGGGTGCACCCTAAGCAACATCTCCCCCACTGGATTGTGGAGGCTCCCTGGCATATATCTCCCTGGCATATACCAGCAGGGGGCAAGGGTTAACCCAGCACTGTATGCGGCCACTCCACCAGGGGTCTGGCAGAGTCTTGGGTGTTGTTTAAAGGGTTGACTAGGATACTTTTGACAAGTTTTACCGATTGGATCTCACTGCTCAGTGTGTTTATAGTTGCGACAGGAGGAAGTCACTAGGCAGCACACCGTGTGCGCAATACCCAGACTGCCGCATCTTGCAGGGTCAGGTCTGGGTGGTCCATGGGCCGTTTCATTTAGTATCTGTTGGGGTCAGCTTGGGGCAGGATTTGATTTCCCCATAGTATGTTGTACTGAAGTTGACTGACAGAAAAGGAATGTAACGTTATGATGAACTACTGTTCCCTGGAGGAGGGAAACCAGGTACAACGCCTGTGTGGCCCTGCACCGCCCGTTCCTGGACTCGGTGAAGAGCATTATTCAATTGATGGATGAATGAATCCGAGCCTAACGCGTATCACCTCTGGAAGGCGTGGCTTCCAGCGAGTTGCAGATTTCATTGGCCTTGTCAGGCATGATTTTCAACCGAAGGTCGCGAGAATGCAACTCCCATAGTATTCTGTACCTCATTTCCTCCTTCAGGTAACAGCAGTTAGTCATAACGTTGTGCTCTCTGACAGAAGTGGTCATCCTTACAGAAGACATCTTGGGTAAATGAACAGCTTGGTCTCAAAACAATGTGAGCCGTTCCTCCCTAAAAAACAGATTGCTTTGGAGACCTGCTCCTGCAAATTAGGGGTGTCAGAATCAATTGCTGGAGGTCCATGTGCCTGCTGATTTATTATTTCCTTTCAATGTGTCCAATCAAGACGTAGACAACCAGGGGAAGGTAAGTTCCTAACTAATCAATTACCTTAACTTATCAATCAAGTACAAGGAAGGAGTGAAAACCCACTGACATACAGCCATCCAGGAATTGAGTTTGACACCCCTGCTGCAAAGAAAGTGTCTGTGTTTAGAGAAATATAACAGTAGAGGGCAGCATTACAATAAAAAAAAACAAGACTGCAGTGCCTACACTGGTGTAAAGTATTTAAGTAAAAATATATTTTGGGGGTATCTGTACTTTAATATTTATATTTGACAACTTACGTCACTACATTCCTAAAGAAAATTGAACTTTTTACTCCACACATTTTCCCTGACACCCTATTAAGGTATCTTTACTTTTACTCAAGTATGAGAAATGAGTACTTTTTCCACCAGTGAGTGCATACCATTACATGCATACCATCAATTGAGTAATTCATTAAAACTGATGGACCAAAACTATTCTATATACAGCTCTAAAGCAGACATGATGCCCATAATAACCTCATTGACTAAATATAATCTTGTTTATTTAAAGAATGAGCGAAAGAGTGCTTACAAAATGTGAACAAAGTTTAAATGAATGCCAGTTGCAAAAGTATTAGTGTTCCTGGGCGTGTTTCACTACACTATACATTCCAAACAAACCTCTAGATTATAGTTTACAACAGCCATGTGATATTCACGTCCATCACTTAAATATGTGGCCAGTTACACAGAAAAAAAGAATGACGAGTGAAAATCAAATCCTCCATACTCAATGGCTACAGTTCATGTTGCACGCAATGCTATTCCCTCATATCAACTACAGCCACAGATGGCATGACTGGCGCCCGGGGGGAAGCTTTCTGCGCCAGGTGGGGGCAAGAGCATAGCTCCCTGCCCTTAACTGACTCGGGATCAGCACTCATCCACCTTACCCAATAGGTGCAACATATGAGAAAACTGACCATGGAACAGTTAGAACACTCCGTTTAGCAGCACAATGGAACTAACCACGATTGGAGTATGTCCAGCTAAGCAGGGTGACTGGGAACGGCTGCTGTTGTGTGAATAGGCCGTTTGTTGTGACCGAGTATCGTCTCAGCCTGGTCTCCAACACAAATGGCATGGTTGGCCTGAGGGTGTGTGCCAGTAGGGCTCAGAGGTCGGCTCATTGACCACAATGGACACATCGATAACTGGCTCACCTCACTGCTCCGATGAGGGTCGGAGCCGGTGTAGTACGATTAGCTTCAAGTTCACAGCCCGCAGTATTCCGTATCTCCATGTTTCATCTCATGAAACTAATCGTACTACACTGGCTCGACGCTCGTCGGATGTGGCAGGGCTTGCAAACTATTACAGACTACAAAAGGAAGCACAGCCGTGAGCTACCCAGTGACACGAGCCTACCAGACAAGCTAAATGACTTCTATGCTTGCTTCAAGGCAAGCAACACTGAAGCACGCATGAGAGCATCAGCTGTTCCGGATCAGCTGTCTCCGTAGCCCGACGTGAGTAAGACCTTTAAACAAGTCAACATACACAAGGCTGCAGGGCCAGACGGATTACCAGGACATGTACTCCGAGCATGCGCTGACCAACTGGCAAGTATCCTCACTGACATTTTCAATCGGTCCCTGACAGTCTAATACCAACATGTTTCAAGCAGACCACCATAGTCCCTGTGCCCAAGAACACCAAGGTAACATGCCTAAATGACTACCGACCTGTAGCACTCACGTCTGTAGCCATGAAGTGCTTTGAAAGGCTGGTCATGGCTCACAACACCATTATTCCAGAAACCCTAGACCCACTCCAATTTGCATACAGCCCCAACAGATCCACAGATTGCGTAATCTCTATTGCACTACGCACTGCCCTAACCCCACCTGGACAAAAATAACACCTAGGTGAGAATGCTATTCATTGACTACAGCTCAGCGTTCAACACCATAGTGCCCTCAAAGCTCATCACTAAGCTAAGGACCCTGGGACTAAACACCTCCCTCTGCAACTGGATCCTGGACTTCCTGACGGGCTGCCCCCAGGTGGTAAGGGTAGGTAACAACATTGCCACGCTGATCCTCACCACGGGGGCCCTTCAGAGGTGCGTGCTCAGTCCCCCTCCTGTACTCACTGTTCACTCATGACTGCATGGCCAGGCACAACTTCAACACCATTTGCCAACGACAACAGTGGTAGGCCTGTTCACCGACGAGACAACCTATAGGAATGAGGTCAGAGATCTGGCCGTGTGGTGCCAGGATAACAACCTCTCCCTCAACGTGATCAAGACAAAGGAGATTATGGACTACAGGAAAAGGAGGACAGAGCACACCCCCACTGTCAGACGGGGCTGTAGTGGAACAGGTTCAGAGCTTCAACTTCTTTGGTGTCCACACCAACAAACTAACATGGTCCAAGCACACCAAGACAGTCGTGAAGAGGGCACGACAAAGCCTATTTGCCCCCCCGAGACTGAAAAGATTTGGCATGGGTCCTCAGATTCTCAAAACGTTATACAGCTGCACCATCGAGAGCATCCACTACTGGTTGCATCACTGCCTGGTATGGCAACTGATCGGACTCCGGACCACAAGGCACTACAGACTGTTCTCTGCTACTGCATGGCAAGCAATACTGGAGTGCCACGTCTAGGTCCAAAAGGCTTCTTAACAGCTTCTACCCCCAAGCCATTAGACTGTTGAACAACTAGTCAAATGGCTACCCAGACTATTTGTATTATAACGGAATCCGTCACCACATGGGCCGCTGCGCAGCAGTGCCCAGCAGCAAGCGTTTATTCGCTTGCTGCTAGCAGATGTTAATGCGAGTGTAGCGAAACGCTTGTGCTTCTAGTTCCGACCATGCAGTAGTACACATCCGCTATAGGAGAAAGTATCTTTCACAATGTAATAACTCACATTCGAGAGAATGGATCAAAGGGGACATACCTGCAGAGATTGTGACAAAACAACCCGGGTGAAGGACTACTAAAAAAAAAAAGAGGAAAAGGGGCAGGAAAGGCAGTGTGCGGCAAAGGTTTAAAAGGAACAAAACAAAGATTCCGCTTTCAACTATCCTGCTCTCCAATGTCCAATCGCTTAAGAGGAAATTGGACTAACTGCGGAAAAACTCACAGTATCTATATAGGGAGCCCTGTGTGATGGCCTTTTCTGAAACTTGGCTGTCGGAGACGGTGCCCGACTCAAGTCACCCCTGACGGATAAACTATCACTTGTATGGACAGAGACAGTGAAGCTACTGGTAGGAGCACCGAGGCGGAGTCGGTGTTCTGATAAATGGTGTAAAACTATGATTGTCAGGAAAAAATAATGCACTCCTGATAGAGCTACTGTCAGTGTTACTGCACCCCTTCTACCTCCCCCGTGAATTTCCCCAGAATTTGACCGTTTTTTATATCCATCCAAGAGCAAACAGTGTCAAGGCAGCTGACATAATTTAACCTCACTCACTTTAACCTCACGCGTCATGCGATTTCCCCTGGTGCGCAGATTCATTATGGGGGATTTCAATGGCTGCACTCAAGCGCACTGAGTACTTACACCCAGTATGTGACTTGTCTAACAAGGAAAAATAAGTTCATTGACTTATGTTACAGCTCGGTCCCCAAAGCAAATTCATCCTTGGCCAGACCTCCACTAGGTGGATCATACCATAACTGCTTTTCTACGACCAACTTATTATAGACAGTTACAAAAAAAGGGAGAAGGTGGTGGAAAAACAAAACACACAGGGAGGTGACCTAGAACCCAATAGTCAATCTGATAGAGCTCTAGAGTTCCTCTGTTGAGATGGGAGAAACTTTTACAACGATAATCATCTCTGCAGCACTCCACCAAATCAGGCCTTTATGGTAGTGGCCAGACAGAAGCCACTCAGTAAAAGGAATGACAGCCAGCTAAAAGTCTCTCAGACCATGAAAAACAAGATTCTCTGGTCTGATGAAACCAAGACTGAACTCTTTGGCCTGAATGGCAAGAGTCACATCTGAAGGAAACCTGGCACCATCCCTACGGTGAAGTGTGGTGGTGGCAGAATCATGCTGTGGGGATGTTTTTCTGCAGAAGGGACTGGGAGACTCTTCAAGGTCAAGATGAACGGAGCAAAGTACAGAGAGATCCTTGATGAAAATCTGCTCCAGAGCGGTCAGGACCTCAGACTGGGGCGAAGGTTCACTTTCCAAAAGGTGAACGACCCTAAGCACACAGCCAAGACAAAGCAGGAGTGGCTTTGGGACAAGTGTCTGAATGTCCTTGAGTGGCCCAGCCAGAGCACAGACTTGAATCCGAATGAACATTTCTGGAGAGACTTGAAAATAGCTAAGCAGCAACACTCACCATCCAACCTAACAGAGCTTGAGAGGACTTGCAGAGAATGGGAGAAACTCCCCAAACACAGATGTGCCAAGCACGTAGCATCATACCCAAGGAGACTCGAGGCTGTAATCGCTGCCAAAGGTGCTTCAACAAAGTACTGAGTAAAGGGTCTGAATACTTACATAAATGTAATATTTTTGTTTTGTAATTTTAATAAATTAGCAAAAATTCATAACCTGTTTTTGCTTTGTCATTATGGGGTGTGTAGATTGATGAGGGGAAAAAAACAATTTAATACATTTTAGAATAAGGCTGTAACCTAACAAAATGCAGGTTGATATGCATCTGAAGCATATGCTAAATGGGACGCGAGACAACATTCTCTAGCGGGTACTTATATACTGAAAGGAAAGGCGGTTCTAGTGTTAAGCAGCCAACGGGTTGGCATGACATACCTGAACTGCCCTGGTCGATGACTGCTGGACTGGAAAAAATGCACAATGCCTGAAGTGCAGGGCAGCTTAGTCCATTGGAGCCTAGACAAACTGTCAGGATGCAGATACCCCCATGGCTTTGATAGGTTAGCTGTTGAGCGTGAAGGTGCCTCACAAACAAACGGCGCCTATTGCTGTAGCAAGAACCGGCTCCTAATTCAAAACTGTGGAGTGGAAGAGTCCACAGGAAAGTGAAGGAAAATAAACTTGTCCCCACTGCCCCTGGAGTTGTTTCTGAAACAGTTTCACCTGGGCCAGCTCTCCAGCCTAAGGGGGTCACTATGTTAATTCTTGGGCCTAAAACCATAAAATTGGTGGGGGTCACAATGGGTTGCGTAACATTGAACATTGTTGGAAGTTAAAGAGGATGTAGATGGGTGGGTGTTCCACCAGGAACTAATGGACTATAAGTGGGGTGTGTGGGGACCAAATGGAGTGTGACAAGATGTATCATGTATGAAATGCAGAGGGTAAAATAAACATTGGACATTTGTACATCAACAGTAATGTTGTCAGACTCCCTTATTCACCTGCATGCTACAAAAGCACCAAAGCTGTTCTGCAATTTTCATCAAATAGGTAGATTCTCTGTCTTGAACAGCATAGTAAGCGGTTGTTTTCAGGAGAGAAAAAAACTGGGGTGTCTCTGCACCAACTCTGCTGTTCCGAAAGGCTGCTGAAAAACAGAATGTACCCTGACTTGGAAGTAGCTCTGGATCAGAGAGTCTGCAGGTTGAATGGATGCGGCTGCCTCCCTGGAGGACTGCCTATGGGATGCACACAGACCACTGCTGAGAGAGGTGGGGGGAGGGAGTGGGCTACCTGCACGACTGTGACAGCAGTATCAGCACCCATTAGCTTTCCTAACAGACTACAATATCTCACATGGCAGCTGAACGCCCCCTTAGCATGTAGTTCAGTAGCATACACTCAGGGGAATGGACTAGTGACCACGGGCCCGTTGCTTCCAATCCCAGGTGGGAGGAATAGCCAACAGAAGTTATTACTATGGCCCTGGACCACAGCTGGGCTGTTTGGCTAGACACAGAAATAACAAGACAGAAATAAATTGGTTATAGGAGTTAAATAGCCTTGGTAATGTCTATTCAAATATTGTATTTGGTAGGCCACTACATGATAATAGCAATATTGGAGAAGAGAAAATGACTAGTCACTTGATGAGGGACTCTGGTAGACCAGTGAAAATCTTAATAGAATCAAATCATTTTACTGTGGCTGGCAAACAAGTAGCCTACACCACCAGTCTCAAAAAAGTACACAATTACGGTCTAGTTAAGGCGCAAAAAATATAAATAGGTGAATTTTCATTTACTTTCTTTTATCAGGCTTGGAGATGCAGCTTTTTTGGTTGTCCAGTTTGGGATTCTGGGACCGGGAGGCATGTGTTTCATTGATTGTTTTTAAGACTGAGTGCTCACCCTAAAAAGGCATTCTCCAAAGCAGCACACTTGCCTCCCAGTAGCAAAATATATATTGCAATCATCATGGTTCAATTCCAGTCAACTGTTAACCATAGTAAAGTCTCCAAGAATTGGATAACAGCAGAATAAACAGTATTCTTTGTGGATTCTGACTACAGTAAAAATCCCTGCTTTTTAAAGATGCCAAAATGATGTCAGAGAAAGATACATGATTCAGTCTATACCACTTGGCAAGGGTATGTGTGACACTTAACTATTATGATGGGATAATAAGTACACTGCAAACACTAGAAAAAGTTTAGAGGTGGTAAATCTTAGGATATGGACTTCAACCATATATCCACCGGAGCAAAAGAGCAAACAAGTAAAGCAGTCATCCTCAGAACCCTGATCGAATTAGTGCGAGAACACATAAGATCGAGTGGAGAACATGTGCTGGTTAAGTGGGAAACAAAGCAGTGTAAAATAATCAAGGGGGTTGCGGGGGCATGCGTGCAGCTGTACTGCATTGTCATCTCTAGAAAACAACTTTGAATACTGAGAAATAGATAAACATTATTGAACACCGATATAATTTGAAACCTTCAATATTGACGTCCCGTGCACAAACTATGGGTTCAAGCCGCAGAATATGTATTTTACAAGTGGCAGAGTAATGTGATGGACTGTCGGATTCCTGAACTAGTTCATATTTCTAACACACAGAGGGTGCAGCTCACTCTAGCAGCGGTGAGAGTATCGTCTCCCCCTTTTCCATGAGTAATTGCAAATATCCATAAGTCGAGTGGAACTATAATGTGATGAAATCCTCTCCTGTATAGCGCACGAGGACAGCTACAGCGCACAGCCCGTGAACGAGTGCCGCTGAGGACCACGCCACTTCCAATCCAGAGACATGGGCAATTAAGCCAGCGTAGCTTGCTTAACCCTTTCACTGCTGCTGACCCACTGCAGATACAGCTGCCTGTAACATTGTCCTTTTAAAACAATATTACCTAGAAAGAAAAGAAACTCGCACTCTGCTCTTGCTAGTATCACAGTTTATTGAAGCTTACGTGTCAGCCTCTTGGCCTTTGTCAGAGATTTTTTTGAATGCGATGTTACCAACATATAATAACAGAGCAGTTTACTAGTTTGAGCCGTTGCTCCAACTTTCATGTGCACGTGCGTCGTTCAGCACCATGGACAGATGTTTTTGACCACTGTCCAGCTAGCCAAGAATTGACTTTAAGACTAAACTTTTTACAAATTTGAGTTTGTTATAATGCCTTGAGACATTATAAATATAAATTTGTAAAAAGCATAATCTTTTGGTGTCATTTCATGGCTACTGTCCAGCGACCAGAGGTAGGACAACACTCAACTAGGACTGTCATCACGACAGACTGATTACAAAGTGACTTGACTTAACCTACCTCAACCAGAAACCATTTGCGCAAAACTGAAAGCACAAACCACTGCTTTTAATCATGGCAAGGCGAACAGGAAACATGACCAAATACAAACAGTGTAGCTATTCCCTCCGCAAGGCAATCAAACTAGCTAAGCGTCAGTATAGAGCCAAAGTAGAGTCGCAATTCAATGGCTCAGACGAGATGTATGTGGCAGGATCTACAGTCAATCACAGATTACAAAAAGAAAACCAGCCCCGTTGCAGACACCGACGTCTTTCTCCCAGACAGACTTAACAGCTTCTTTGCTCGCTTTGAGGACAATACAGTGCCACTGACACGGCCTGCTACCAAAACCTGCGGGCTCTCCACCGCAGCCAATGTGAGTAAAACATTTAAAACGTGTCAACCCTCGCAGGGCTGCCGGCCCAGATGGCATCCCTAGCCGTGTCCTCAGAGCATGCGCAGACCAACTGGCTGGTGTGTTTACAGAAATTTAATCAATCCCTATCCCAGTCTGCTGTTCCCACATGCTTCAAGGGGCCACCATTGTTCCTGTTCCCAAGAAAGCTACGGTAACTGAGCTAAATGACTATCGCCCTGTAGCACTCACTTCCGTCATCATGAAGTGCTTTGAGAGACTAGTCAAGGATCATGTGACCAATAAAATTGTATACTTTGTTTCTCCGTTCATAATAAACTAGGCCCATAATTGAACATTTGTATTTATATTTACAGAACACCTACAAGTTTGCTCACATGTTCAACAAGGTATTTAAAAAAATAATGTTAGGCATGGATAAACACACCCACACAATCCCACAATGATGAACCAAAAACAGTTTAGAATATTTCGCTAATTTATAAAATAAACTCAAATATTACATTTCGATAAGTATTCAGACCCTTTACTCAGTACTTTGTTGAAGCACCTTTGGCAGCAATTACAGCATAAATTCTTCTTGAGTATGACACTTGTATTTGGGGAGCTTGACACACTTGTATTTGGAGAGTTCCTCCCATTCTTCTCAAGCTCTGTTAGGTTGGAGGTGGAGTGTTGCTGCACACCTATTTTCAGGTCTCTACAGAGATGTTCGATCGGGTTCAAGTCCGGGCTCTGGCTGGGCCACTCAAGGACATTTAGACATTTGTCCCGAAGCCACTTCATTGTTCATGGCTGTGTGCTTAGGGTTGATGTCCTATTGGAAGGTGAACCTCCGCCCAAGTCTGAGGTCCTGAGCGCTCTGGAGCAGGTTTTCATCAAGGATCTCTCTGTACTTTAATCCGTTCACATCTTTGCCTCAATCCTTGCAAGTCTCCCAGTCCCTGCCGCTGAAAAACAATGCTGCCACCACCATGCTTCATCTTAGGGATGGTGCCAGGTTTCCTCCAGACGTGACGCTTGGCATTCAGGCCAAAGAGTTTGATCTTGGTTTCATCAGACCAGAGAATCTTGTTTCTCATGATCTCAGAGTATTTAGGTGCCTTTTGGAAAACTCCAAGCGGGCTGTCATTTGCCTTTTACTGAGGAGTGGCTTCTGTCTGGCCACTACCATAAAGGCATGATTGGATGAGTGCTGCAGAAATGGAAGGTTCTCCCATCTCCACTGAGGAACTCTAGAGCTCTGTTAGAGTGATCATTGGGTTCTTGGTCACCTCCCTGACCAAGGCCCTTATCCCCCGATTGCTCAGTTTGATGAGTATTGGTGGTTCCGAAATTCTTCCATTTAAGAATGGAGGCCACTGTGTTCTTGGGAACCTTCAATGCTCCAGACATTTTTTGTTACCCATCCCCAGATCTGTGCCCTGAAAATGCTGTCTCGGAGCTCTACGGACAATTTCTTCGACCTCATGGCTTGGTTTTTGCTCTAACATGCACTTTCAACTGTGGGACCTTATATAGACAAATCAAATTGTATTATTCACATGTGCCGAATACAACTGGTTTAGACCTTACATTGAAATGCTTACTTACAAGTTCTTAACTTCTTAGGGAGCAGCGCATGAGGTAACCCTTTGAGACACCCTGGCATGCCCAAAGTAAAATGCCTCCCATTCAGGCCCAGAAAATAGGATATGCACATATTTAGTACCATTAGATAGGAAACACTGAATTTTCTAAAAGTGTTAACCATTTGTCTGTGAGTAAAACAGAACGGATATGGCAGGCGAAACCCCGAGGAATTTCTGTCCTGGAAAAAGTGGATTTGACACATTGCTCATTTGGAACCCCTCCCTTATGAAAATGCCCATATAAGGGCATATGAATGCAGTACCTATCGCTTCCTCTGGATGTCAACAGTCTCGAGACACTGTTCAGATTTTTTTTAGATCCTATTAGAGCAGAGAAGAGGAGGAATCAGGAAGTGTCCCCAGAGATGTCAATAGAAGAGGACGCGCGCTCTCGCCAAGTGTTCTGTGGTTTTTTTTCCTTTCTTATAGCCCAGTTTATAGTCCGGTTGAATTATTATAGTAAATATACATAAGTGTTCCTAAGGATACATTAAAAAGGATGTTTGATTGTTCTTGGACAAGTTTACAGGTATAAGTTGAACAAGTTCTCTTCACGTTTCAATGGACGCTGTAGTTTCTGATTATAATGCGCAAACCAAACGGAGATTTATGGATATATACATGACTTTTTCTAACAAAAGAACCATGGACTGTCTTCGTTGGACACTTGGGAAGCCCTCAGCAGAAGTTCTTCAACAGGTAATTGATTTGTTTTCGCTGTGAAATGTGTTTTCTGTGAACCGTGGAGGCTTATGAATTCATGGTAATGGTAAAAATGTTAGGTGCTACCCTCAAACAATCAAATGTGGTGCTTTCGCCGTAAAGCCTTTTTGAAATCTGACAACGCTGTGATATTGCCAAGAAGCAGAGCTTTTGATGACTATGAAACACTTGTATATTGATGCATGTTTAATAATTCAACTTTTGGATTTTGAATTTGGCGCCTTGCATTTCACCTGGTAGTGTCGGGAGTGGGGCGCTAGCGCCCCAGCGCACCTTACTGGTCCTTAAGAAGTTAACCAACAATGCTTTAAGAAGTTCATAAAATAAAATGTGTTATGTAAAAAAAACTGAAAATAAAAGTAACAAATGATTAAACAGCAGCAGTAAAATAACAAGCGAGGCTATATACAGGGGGTACCAGTACAGAGTCAATGTGCGGGGGCAAAGGTTAGTTGAGGTAATATGCACATGTAGGTAGAGTTAAAGTGACAATGCATAGATTATAAACAGAGTAGCAGCAGCGTAAAAGAGGGGTCTGGGTAACCCTTTGATTAGCTGTTCAGGAGTCTTATGGTTCGGGGGTAGAAGCTGTTTAGAAGCCTTTTGGACCTAGACTTTGCGCTCAAGAAAGCACTTGCCATGCAGTAGCAGAGAGAACAGTCTATGACTAGGGTGGCTGGAGTCTGACAATTTTTAGGGCCTTCCTCTAACACCGCTGATATAGAGGTCCTGGATGGCAGGAAGCTTGGCCCAAGTGATGTACTGGGCCATACGCACTACACTTTGTAGTGCCTTGCGGTTGGAGGCTGAGCAGTTGCCATACCAGACAGTGATGTAACCAGTAGTGGATGCTCTCGATGGTGCAGCTGTAGAACCTTTTGAGGATCTGAGGACCCATGCCAAATATTTTCAGTCTCCTGAGGAGGAATAGGTTTTGTCGTGCCCTCTTCACGACTGTCTTGGTGTGCTTGGACCATGTTAGTTTGAAGGTGATATGGACACCAAAAGAACTTGAAGCTCTCAACCTGTTCCGCTACAGCCCCGTTGATGAGAGTGGGGGTGTGCTCGGTCCTCCTTTTCCTGTAGTCCACAATCAATCTTTTTCTTGATCACGTTGGGGGAGATGTTGTCCTGGCACCACACGACCAGGTCTCTGACGACCTCCCTATCGTTGTCATTGATCAGACCTACCACTGTTGTGTCATCAGCAAACTTGGAGACGTGCCTGGCCATGCAGTCATGAGTGAACAGGGAGTACAGGAGGGGACTGCGCACTCACTCGAGGGGCCCCCGTGTTGAGGATCAGCGTGGTGGGTTTGTGTCTTTCCAAATCATGTCCAATCAATTGAAAGGTAAACCACAGACTTCAAATCAAGTTGTAGAAACATCAAGGATGATCAATGGAAACAGGATGCACCGGAGCTCAATTTCAAAATCGCACAGCAAAAGGTCTGAATACTTATGTAAATAAGGTATTTTGTTGTATTTTTAATACATTTGCAACAAAGAAAACGAAAAAAGGTTTAAAAGGCAGTAACGTAACAAAATGTGGAAAAAGTGAAGGGTTCTGAAAACTTTCCGAAGGCACTGTAGGTCCATAACTTCTTCGACAATTTCTGAATTCTGAAAATACAATTTTATTTAGGCATTTTTTACTGTTTGGACTTAGAGTCCCACCCAAGGATTTCAATGGCAGACAGATGCCTGATTACATGTTAAGACTGATAAAAACACTAAATTTAACAATTGCTCTGTCAGATAATGGCCATCCATTCGCATTGCTGAATAACTCAATCATATGTGGTCGACGTAGTAGTGTCTGAGTTGGGATCTAAGAAATTACTGCTTGAGTGGGGATGTGACCGAATGAGAAGTACTATATGTGGGAATTCAGGTTATGATTGTTTCAGATTTATGAATATATCATGATCTTTGATTATGTCTCTCCCTCGTGTGGAAATGACTAACAAACATGCTATGCTGTGGTCAACATGTTGTCCCAAAAGAGAATGATGCATCGCCGCCCTTGGGCTAATCAGTGTAATTTTGTAAATAATTGATGTATATCGCAAGACGCATGATACACACAAGTTTAATCAAAATTGGACCAGTGTCAGAGATATCGCATGTGACTAATGTACACAGTTGATTACTATAGCACCCCCTTTGGGCCAATCAGTGTAATTTTGTAAACGGCGGATCTCTATGGCAAGATATCATTTACCCAAGTTTCATCAAAATTGGGGTAGTGCTGTCTGAGATATCGCATGTGACGAACGAATGTACTAAACGGACGAGACAAATCCACAGTCCCATCCCCGATTTCATCATGTGGCCAATAAAAGTAATATATATATATATATATATATATAGGAGGAGTAAGTGGGAGAAATACACTGACTTTTTTTTTTTTTTACTCAGAAACTTGAAACCAGTCTGTCAGGCAGGTGATCAAATCAGATTTGTGCCACTGCAAAATAAAATATTTGCTCTACTCTACTGACCAATCAATGACGCAAAATTCCATAACAGCAGACAGTGCACCATTTTCAGAGTGCTATTCTGGTAGTACTTGGCCATTTGAAGTGGGGGAAAAGCATAGTTGTCAGGGCTGACCAGAGGGCTAAATGTGCTATGATAGTAAAATGCCTTTTCATGTGAAACCCAACTCATGAGATGAAATTAAACAATCACTAATGTGTGTCCTCAGAACTGTAGGCTACATTTACAGTGTGCAATGGACTGTCAAAGCAACGGGATGTCTGAAGCAGCAGCGCAATGCGACATACATAAACATTACATTCTAAATTTTGTTTATTAGATAAAGCATTTCAAATGTCATGGTATGGTGTGTGACAATGTAACATGGACTATTTAATCTAATTAAAGATATCTCCATTGTTGAAATAGGAACATGCCCATCCCGGTCAAAGCAGATTCCTCTCAAAGCAATTCAGGCCTGAACGAGCAGCAGCAGGAGAGGAACACTGAGTTACCTAATAAAAATGCAGAGCGCTCTCTCCCAACATCTTTCATGTATGGTGGACCATGAGGCGCATACATCAGAGTTGGGGTCAAAACATCCTTGGTGTATATTACACAATGTTTCAGACTAAAACTCTAGTGATAGATGACATAGCTATAAGAGGTCACTCAGAAGGAACCTCCTGATACATAAGGCACAGTATGTCCTGAAAGAGGGCAGGGCAGGCCAGGGGGAGAAGAGACCGCTTGGCAGAGAAGTACTGTGCCTTGAAATGCAGCACACTGATAAATATTTGATGTTTGTAGGATTCTGTGATTAGTGTGACTCCATTTTCAAAGCAGGGTGCAGCCCCCATGGTGCTCCTTGCGTGGATCTTGTAAAACCCCTGAGGCCGACAACATGGGAGCTGAAATTCCTTCAAAGCAAAAGATATGGAAAAATATAGGAGCTATCACCACACTGTGATCTGCTTGTTGTCAATGGAGTGTAGCTAAGATACGGAGTGAAAGTGGCCATCTGAAATAGTGCCAAAGGTCCAGATTCAATGAATAAATCTAATGCTGGTCACACAGGTTAAATGAAGGTTTACTTCCCTAGTCACTGTAATAGCAATAAATCATTTGTATCTTGCAGACGTACTCACCAAGATGAAAGATCAAGGTGAAATTCATTTGAAAAGGGCTTCTCAAAGCAAAGCATGATGGTGGAAAAACTTTAAATAACACTAACCCAAAACAAATATTTCTGAAACACCAAAACATGTCCAACATATACGTCAGTGCTGGGAAACCTGGTCCAAAAGCAGTGTCAACAAATGTTGGTTCTACAGCACCTTCTGAAATTATTCATACACCTTGACTTAATCCACAGTTTTGTTGTGTTACAGCTAGATTTCTTTCCCCCACTCATCTACACACAATACCCCATAATAACAAAGTGATTCAAATTTGCCAATGTATTGTAAATTAAATAGAGAAATCTCACCCGAGTCAATACATGTTAGAATGAAATTGTGCAGTGATTACAGTTGTGTGCCTGTCTGGGTAAGTCTAAGAACTTTGCACACCTGGATTGAACTAGCAACTAATAAGTTGCATGGACTCCCTGTGTGCGATAGCGTTCAACATGATTTTTGAATGACTACTTCATCTCTGTACCCCACACATACAATTATCTATAGCAGTCAAGCAGTGCATTTCAAACACAGATTCAGCCAAAGACCAGAGGTTTTCCAACGCCTCACAAAGGGCACATACTGGTAGATGTAGGGCACGACATTAATGCTTGTCAACTTGCAAGTTTAAAAAAATTGTCAGACAAGAAGAATATAGATTTAAGTTTGTCTGAATGGACAAGTAAAAGAAAAAAGAAAAATCACAACACCAAACAATTAGGCTACTCCGATCTGAATTGGATCTGAGTCCTCCGGATGCAATGTGTTGCACTGTCCTCCCAATCTCTGCAGAGCGCATCGGAGTAGAATTATTGTAAGCCTGCATTGACAGGCACAAGCTGTCTTTCAATCATGCAGTCACAAGATGTGTATTTTTTTTTATCAAAGCGAGTTGCGTGTGAACATTTGTTGATATTCATTGCTAGTTAGTGAATTATTTGCCCAGTTATAGCAAATTTTGGGACAGCAATGAAAATCCTGGAAAGGTCATGGTGTGTGCATCACCTGCGTGTGACAGTGGGCTGTAGCCTGAAGGGGGAAGAGAGTGAGAGGTGCACAGCAGGTAAAATAATTAAAAACAGACTAACTACATAGCCAATTAAAAAAATCAGTGTAGTTTCACTGGTTCTCACTAGTTAACTATTAGCATGTATTAATGTTGTGTGATGAAACCAATGCTGAATACTATGGTTGTCTCTCAAGTGCTCAAAATTGGCTAGGACTCTTCTATTCAATAGCGGCCATGTATTTCCGACAAAGTAAAAAATATACTCTTAGAAGAGCCTAATTGACAAGTAAATCCTATGCTGTCGAGATCTCTCCTGAACACTTTAACCTTAAACATCTTATTTGGCTACCTAACCCACTTTAGCCATTTGATCCCTGGTTCATTGAATGATTTTTTTTTTTAAGAAGACATAGAAGGCATTTGGTTGTAATTGTAATGTTGCAGGGTGGTCAACCATCCTCCAGGATCTCCAAGAGAGCGACTGAGTGTGCAGCCTTTTGCGCCAGCCGGGCTCGAACACACCATATTGTAAAAAAAATAAATGTGCTTCTCAACAGGACCTTGATAAGCTGACTGGTGTGTTGGAGCAGGGTTTGGATCAAAAGTCTGCACACCCAGTAGCTCTCAAGATGTTGGGGTGACAGGCTACTGTTTAAAACGCATGTGGTCTATCAGTGCAGTAATTAACTTTGTAGAGGGTTAAGTGCCTTGCTCAAGGCCACCACAGCAGGCAATACTGTATAATACATGGGATCAGAGACCAGCAGCCTTTCTATTATCAATACCAGTGATAATAAGGTATATTATTTTGTGAACTGGTTCCTTTTTGGCCCATGGAGATGTCAACTTTCGGTCAAATTGTTTTTTTTTAACCACTTGCCCAAAGGACAAGTGGCTAAAAAAAGTTAATGTCAAGCCATGAGAAAAAAGCAGAAATTGAATATCCCTTTGAGCATGGTGAAGTTATTAATTACACATTTGATGGTGTATCAATACACCCAGTCAATAGAAAGATATAGGCGTCCTTCATAACTCAGATGCCGCCGAGGAAGCAAACCGTTCAGGGATTTCACCATGAGGCCAATGGTGACTTTAAAACAGTTAGAGTTAACTTCTCAGGGATTGCTGGGTCGCTAGCGGGCTGCTCCCGACACTACCAGGTAAAATGTAAGGCGCCAAAATCAAAATCCAAAAGTTGAATTATTAAACTTCCACCAATATACAAGTGTTCCATACTCATCAAAAGCTCTGTTTCCTGGCAATATCACAGCGTTGTCAGATTTCAAAAAGGCTTTACGGCGAAAGAAGCACATTTGATTGTTTGAGGGTAGCACCTCACATATTTTTCCCATAGCCATGAATCGATTAGCCATCATGGCACACACAACACATTTCACAGCGAAAACAAATCAATTACCTGTTGAAGAACTTCTGCTGAGGTCATCCTAAGTGTCCAACGAAGACAATCCATGGTTCTTTTGTTAGAAAAAGTAATGTATTTTATCCATAAATCCTCCATTTGGTTCACTCGTTATAATCAGAAACGACAGCCTCCACTACTCCATTGAAACGTGACGAGAACTCGTTCATCTTATACCTATAAACTTGTCCAAGAACAATCAAACATAGTTTTAAATGTATCCTTAGGAACACTTTTACGTATATTTACTATTATAAATCAACCGGAATATAAACTGATCGATAAAGACGGTAAAAAAGACACTGCGCGCCTTGTCGGGAACGCGCACTGGGTACTGTTTACATAAAGGTCACTTCCTGGTTTGCTCTTATTCTCTGGTCTAATTCATCCAAAATGAAATTTTACACTGTCTCGAGACTGACATCTAAAGGAAGCGATGGGTACTGCATTCATATGCCCTTATATGGTCATTATCATGAGGGAGGGGTTCCCAATGAGGCACTCTGACAAAACCACTTTTTCCAGGACAGAAATCCCTCGGGGGTTTCGCCTGCCATATGCCTTCTGTTTTACTTACAGACAAATGGTTAACAGTTTTGGAAAATTCAGAGTGTTTCCTATCCAATGGTACTAAATATGTGCATATCCTATTTTCTGGGCCTGAATGGGAGGCATTTTACTTTGGGCACGCCAGGCTCTCCAAAACGGTCACCTCATGAGCCGATCCCTAACAAGTTAAATATGTTCGTAAACACACCAGCCAGTTGGTCTGCGCATGCTGTGAGGACGCGGCTTAACACGTTTAAATGTTCTCACGTTGGCTGCGGTGAAGGAGAGCCCGCAGGTTTTGGTAGCAGGCCGTGTCAGTGGCACTGTATTGTCCTCAAAGCGAGCAAAGAAGTTGTTTAGTTTGTCTGAGAGCAAGACTGTTTGCGGACGGGGCTGATTTTCTTTTTGTAATCTGTGACTGACTGTAGACCATGCCACATACATCTCTTCTGAGCCATTGAATTGCGACTCTACTTTGTCTCTATACTGACGCTTAGCTTGTTCGAGTGCCTTGCAGCAAGAATAGCTACACTGTTTGTATTCTGTCATGTTTCCGGTCTCCTTGCCATGATTAAAAGCAGTGGTTTGCGCTTTCAGTTTTGCGCGAATGCTTCCATCAATTCACGGTTTCTGGTTGCAACAGATGAGAACATTTGGCTTAAAATGTTGATAAACTACCAGGCTTTTTCTTCACATAAGCGTAGCAATGTGCACAAAAGTGAACACAAATGTGATAATGCATGTAATGATTTTAATATAAAGGTGCATTTTATGGTGAAAATTAGCTTCCCAAACTTGTAACTCACGCGCTGCATATATACAGTTGAAGTCAGAAGTGTTCATACACTTAGGTTGGAGTCATTAAAACAAAATTTTCAACCACTCTCGTTAACTTCTTAGGGATCGGCGCACGAGGTGACCGTTTGAGAGCCTGGCGTGCCCAAAGTACACTGCTCAAAAAAAAATAAAGGGAACACTTAAACAACACAATGTAACTCCAAGTCAATCACACTTCTGTGAAATCAAACTGTCCACTTAGGAAGCAACACTGATTGACAATAAATTTCACATGCTGTTGTGCAAATGGAATAGACAACAGGTGGAAATTATAGGCAATTAGCAAGACAATAAAGGAGTGGTTCTGAAGGTGGTGACCACAGACCACTTCTCAGTTCCTATGCTTCCTGGCTGATGTTTTGGTCACTTTTGAATGCTGGCGGTGCTTTCACTCTAGTGGTAGCATGAGGCCGTAGGAGGAGGAGGCCGTAGGAGGGCAACAACCCAGCAGCAGGACCACTACCTCCGCCTTTGTGCAAGGAGGAGCACTGCCAGAGCCCTGCAAAATGACCTCCAGCAGGCCACAAATGTGCATGTGTCTGCTCAAACGGTCAGAAACAGACTCCATGAGGGTGGTATGAGGGCCCAACGTCCACAGGTGGGGGTTGTGCTTACAGCCCAACACCGTGCAGGACGTTTGGCATTTGCCAGAGAACACCAAGATTGGCAAATTCGCCACTGGCGCCCTGTGCTCTTCACAGATGAAAGCAGGTTCACACTGAGCACGTGACAGGCGTGACAGAGTCTGGAGACGCCCGTGGAGAACGTTCTGCTGCCTGCAACATCCTCCAGCATGACCGGTTTGGCGGTGGGTCAGTCATGGTGTGGGGTGGCATTTCTTTGGGGGCCGCACAGCCCTCCATGTGCTCGCCAGAGGTAGCCTGACTGCCATTAGGTACCGAGATGAGATCCTCAGACCCCTTGTGAGACCATATGCTGGTGCGGTTGGCCCTGGGTTCCTCCTAATGCAAGACAATGCTAGACCTCATGTGGCTGGAGTGTGTCAGCAGTTCCTGCAAGAGGAAGGCATTGATGCTATGGACTGGCCGCCCGTTCCCCAGACCTGAATCCAATTGAGCACATCTGGGACATCATGTCTCGCTCCATCCACCAACGCCACGTTGCACCAGACTGTCCAGGAGTTGGCGGATGCTTTAGTCCAGGTCTGGGAGGAGGTCCCTCAGGAGACCATCCGCCACCTCATCAGGAGCATGCCCAGGCGTTGTAGGGAGGTCATTCAGGCACGTGGAGGCCACACACACTACTGAGCCTCATTTTGACTTGTTTTAAGGACATTACATCAAAGTTGGATCAGGCTGTAGTGTGGTTTTCCACTTTAATTTTGAGTGTGACTCCAAATCCAGACCTCCATGGGTTGATAAATTTGATTTCCATTGATCATTTTTGTGTGATTTTGTTGTCAGCACATTCAACTATGTAAAGAAAAAAGTATTTAATAACATTATTTCATTCATTCAGATCTATGATGTGTTATTTTAGTGTTCCCTTTATTTTTTTGAGCAGTGTAAAATGCCTCCCATTAAGGCCCAGAAAATAGGATATGCACATATATAGTACCATTGGATAGGAAACTCTGAATTTTCCAAAAGTGTTAAGTTTGGTAGGCTACTAATGACCATCACCAGCATCAGAGCTTGGAGAAGCCTAATGTGACTAAACGGTCACGTGGAATTTGACTGCTCTCCTGACCGCCGGTGTGATGGTAATACGGTCACAATAACAGCCGTAGTCAAAACCCCGATGAGGACGACGAGCACGCAGATGAGCTTCCCTATGACGGTTTCTGACAGTTTGTGCAGAAATCCTTAGGTTGCGCAAACCCAGTTTCATAAGCTGTCCAGTCTTAGACGATCCCGCAGGTGAAGAAGCCGGATGTGAAAGGTCCTGGGCTGGCGTGGTTACAAGTGGTGTGCGGTTGAGGCCAGTTGGACTTATTGCCAAATTCTTTAAAATGACATTGGAAGCAGCTTATGGTAGAGAAATGAACATTGAATTCACTGGCAACAGCTCTGGTGGACATTCCTGCAGACAGCATGCCAATTGCACGCTCCCTCAAAACAGTGTTGTGACAAAACTGCACATTTTAGAGCGGCCTTTATTGTCCCCAGCACAAGGTGCACCTGTGTAATGATCATGTCGTTTAATCAGCATCTTAATATGCCACATCTCTCAGGTGGATGGATTATATTGGCAGAGGAGAAATGCTCACTAACAATGATGTTACATTTGTTATTGCTCTAATTACGTTGGTAACCAATTTATAATAGCAATAAGGCACCTCCGAGGTTTGACGTATATGGCCAATATACTACGGCTAAGGGCTGTACACAGGCACTCAGATGCGTTGTGCATAAGAACAGCCTTTAGCCGTGGTATATTGGCCTTGTTGCTTAAATATACATTGAACTTGCTTACCAAGACAACATTGAAATTTTCCTGATTGGCCTAGATAAGGTTTTACCTAAATCTGCTTGAAAATCTATGGCAAGACTTAAAAATGGCTGTCTAGCAATGATCAACAACCAACTTGAAAGAACTTGAAGAATTTTTTTTAAAGAATAATATGCAAACATTGTACAATCCATGTGTGCAAAGCTCTTAGACTTACCCAGAAAGACTCACAGCTGTAATCGCTGCCAAAGGTGATTCTAACATGTATTGACTCAGGGGGTCAATACTTATACTTATGAATACTTATGTAAAATGAGATTTCTGTATTTCATATTCAATACATTTGCTGAAGAAAATGCTTTCACTTTGTCATTATGGGGTACTGTGTATAGCTGTGTGAGAAAAAACATTTAATACATTTTTAATTCAAGCTGTAACATAACAAAATGTGGAATAAGTCAGCTGTACGGATACTTTCAAGGCACTGTAGCTATTGGATTTCCTTCACTGATTCTCCCTCGGCCCGATGAAGCACCCGCCTCGCTTTTGTTCTGCGGTTATGTTTTGTAAGTGTTCTAGCTAGTCTCCAGTTGTTGGGCTCTGGCTTGCCGACCATAACCGTGGTGGTTGGCTAGGCTAATAGCTATTTGGCTAAATAGCTAACGTTAGTTGGCTGGCTAAGACAACTGGTAAGATTGCGTTATATATTTCAAGAACTTTGGTTTACTTTAATGTAGCTTAGCAGGCTAGTTGGCTAGCAACACTTAGCAGACTAGCTGGCTAGCAACCCTTAGCAGGCTAGATGGTTACCAGGCTAGCTGGCTAGCAACCCTTAGCCGTTAGCAGGCTAGCAACCAAGTTGATTTTGTAACAAAAAAAAAATCATAAAGTATTTGCTTGTAAGTTAAGTGAAATGTACACCAGTAGTCATGAGTGCAAAAGTTACACATTTGAAGTTAAATCTGTTGAAGTTGAAATTATAGGGAATAGGCTGGTTATGTGCCTACCCTTTAAAACAAAAATGTCTCTGAGGCCTTTACCAAAATATATTTTCTAATCTCTCTCCTTCATGAGGGAGGACAATGAAAGTTTACAGAAGTAATAAGTACAGGTAGACCTACCAATTAGTTCGTGTTTTTACTGATATGGAGTTTATGAACGGAATACCCGGAACATTTTTAACAGAATTAAAGCAATTGGGTAAAACGGGAAATCATAGCAGTCACAAACCACAGTTTGGTCACCTGCTATGTTCAGCTCATAACTGTTTGCTTTCTCTTTCTGTCTAGTGATCAAAGCAAGAGTGAAAACAGTCTGGACAATCCCTCCGCTCAAACTCTCTAGTTAATGTCACCTCTCCAGACTCTTACTGACAGCTAACAGTCTTCACTCTTTCCCTTTACTGTAACAAGCATCTTCACCCACTGACCGACACCGGACGTGGAAAAGTAGCTGAAATTTGGTCAACGTGCCTTGGACGGAACAAATCTGAACCAGTCAGACATTTATGTTTCACAAGATAGGACAGCATAGTACAGCACAGTAAAGTAGTGGTACCCAACCAGTGTGCCTTGAGGAACTCTGGTGTAGTTTAAAGTCCACTGCGCTCAGGCTGTTACACTTGTATCATCATTTGAGGGGTGTGCATCACAAGCAAAGTAATTTGTATCATTTTACTTTGACTATGAAAATCATTAGTACAGGCAAGTCTGATTAGGCTTAGACAGTTATTTCTTACTTCATATATGGCTCTGGGCTTCGCCATCCCACGGCCTCTGGCTTTGTGTCCATGTTTGCATCTTTGCAATGCAGAAAACCATCTGTAGCTCAATTAGTTCAAAACTAGACTTATTTTACCGGAGAAAAAAAAAAAAAAAACTTAGCTTTGTGTACCTTTTCAGGATATTTAGGTTGTTATATTAGGATCCCCAATAGCTGTTGCGAAAGCAGCAGCTACTCTTCCTGGGTTCCACACAAAACATTAAATAATACAGACCATTAAGACAAGAACAGCTCAAGGACAGAACTACTCAGCAAAAAAAGAAATGTCCCATTTCAGAACCCTGTCTTTCAAAGATAATTCGTAAAAATCCAAAAACAACTTCACATAGAGTTGAAGTCGGAAGTGTACATACATCTTAGCCAAATACATTTAAACTCAGTTTTTCACAATTCCTGACATTTATTCCTAGTAAAAATTCCCTTTCTTAGGTCAGTTAGGATCACCACTTTATTTAACAATGTGAAATGTCAGAATAATAGTAGAGAGAATTATATCAGGTTATTTCTTTCATCACATTCCCAGTGGGTCAGAAGTTTACATACACTCAATTAGTATTTGGTAGCATTGCCTTTAAATTGTTTAACTTGGGTCAAACGTTTCAGGTAGCCTTCCACAAGCTGCCCACAAGAAGTTGGGCACATTTTGGCCCATTCTTCCTGACAGAGCTGGTGTAACTGAGTCAGGTTTGTAGGCCTCCTTGCTCGCACGCTTTTTCAGTTCTTCCCACATTTTCTATGGGATTGAGGTCAGGGCATTGTGATGGCCACTCCAATATCTCGACTTTGTTGTCCTTAATCCTGTTAGGGAGCGGCAGCAGTGTTCGGAGTTTTGCCCAAAGTAAAATGCCTGGTACTCAGGCCCAGAAAATAAGTTATGCACATAATTAGTAGCATTGGATAGAAAACTCTGAAGTTTCTAAAACTGTTAAAATAATGTCTGAGTATAACAGAACTGATATAGGTCACTTGCTATTGAATTAGAGGGAATTAGCTCGCAGATTACAGTTCCTATGGCTTCCACTAGATGTCAACAGTCTTTAGACATGGTTTCAGGCTTGTTTTTTGAAAACAGAACAAGAAGTTGTTATTCTACCAAGTGGCTGAGGAAAGGACACTACATTTTGCGCGCGTGAATGGGTGCAGTGCGCGCTCCTCGTTATTTTTCTTTCCTATTGAACATACTATTCTCCGACAAATATATTTGATAACCCGAGCGGACTTTACCTGTACTTTTGGGATTGCTTTGTCTGCATGTTGAAGGACTGGATTACAGAACTCCATGGCGCCAACTAAACTGACTTTTTGGGACATAAAGGACTTTATCGAACAAAACAACCATTCTTTGTGTAGCATTGTAGCATTGCCTTTAAATTTTTTACTTGGGTCAAACGTTTCGTTCTAAGCCAAGAGAGACTGGCATGCATAGCATTTATATTAATAAAGAGCAAGGCGTGCCGCTCTGTTCTGGGACAGCTTCAGCTTAACTAGGTCTTTCCTTCCATCACTCGACTGGACAATAATCAAGTTAAGACAAAACTAGAGTCTGCAGGACTTTTTGGTGTGTGGTGTCAAAAAAAGCAGAGCGTCTCTATATTACAGATAGACTTCTCCCACTCTTTACAACCGTTGAATCTATACATTTTGACCATGACAGTTTACAATCTAAGGTAACGCCAAGTAATTTAGTCTCAACTTGTTCAACAGCCACACCATTCATTACCAGATTCAGCCAAGGTCTAGAACTCAGGGAATGATTTGTACCAAATACAATGCTCTTAGTTTTAGAGATGTTCAGAACCAGTTTATTACTGGCCATCCATTCCAAAACAGACAGCAACTCTTTGTTAAGGCTTTCAGTGACTTCATTATCTGTGGTTGCTGATGAGTATATGGTTGAATCATCAGCATACGGACACCCAGTGGCAAGTCATTGGTAAAAAATAAAAAAATTTAAAAAAAAAGAGTAGAGGGCCTAGAGAGCTGCCCTGCAGAACACCACACTTTACATGTTTTACATTAGAGAAGCTTCCATTAATTTCTTAGGGAGCGGCTCCCGAGGTGACGGTTTTGGAGAGTGGCGTGGCCAAAAGTAAAATGCCTCCCACTCAGGCCCAGAAAATAGGATATGCACATAATTAGTACTATTGGATAGGAAACACTCTGAGGTTTCTACAAGTGTTAACATAATGTCTGTGAGTATAACAGAACGGATATAGCAGGCGAAAAACCCGAGGAATTTCAGTCCTGGAAAAAGTGTTTTTGACACATTGCCTCATTTTGAACCCCTCCCTATTGAAAACAGCCATTTCTGGAAGTAAGATTACAGTACCTATTGCTTCCACTGGATGTCAACAGTCTCTAGACAGTGTTTGGTGATGTTTAGTTGCTCTGGATGGTAATAGAAGAAGAATTTCGAACTGGTCATCGGATGTAAACAGAAGATGCGCGTTCAGTGGCTCGCCCGTGCTGGGTTTTTTTCCTTTCCTATCGTCCAGTTTATAATCCGGTTTAAATATTATAGTAAATATACATAAAAGTGTTCCTAATGATACATTATCAATGATGTTTGATTGTTCTTGGACAAGTGTATAGGTTGAAAGCGTTCTCTTCACGGTTCAATGTGCGAGTGGACGCTGTATTTTATGATCATAACCCGCCAACCAAATGGAGATTTATGGATATAATAAATGACTTTTTCTAATAAAATAACCATTGGATGTCTTCGTTGGACACTTGGGAAGCCCTCAGCAGAAGTTCTTCAAAAGGTAAGGGATTTGTTTTCGTTGTGAAATGTGTTGTGTGTGAACCGCGATGGTTTATGAATTTATGCTAATGGTAAATATTGGAGGTGCAACCCTCAAACAATCAAATGTTGTGCTTTAGCCGTAAAGCCTTTTTGAAATCTGACAACGCTGTGATATTGCCAAGAAGCAGAGCTGCAACACTTGTATATTGATAAATGTTTAATAATTCAACTTTTGGATTTTGAATTTGGCGCCTTGCATTTCACCGGGTAATGTCGCCCCACCACTCCGTAAGTAGTTAAAGAAGACCCTCAGTTCTATTATTTATATATATATATATAAATAATAGAACTATAAATAATAGAACTATATATATATATATATATATTTTTGGTCATTGCATTTTTTAACAGTTTGCTAAGAGCTGGCAGCAAGCTGATAGGTAAAGGCCCCTTTACCACTCTTGGGTCGTGGAATGACTGGCTTCTCAAGCCTGAAGACAAAAGACTTTCCTCTAAAGATATGACAGCTTGGAATGGCTATAGTCAGCTACCATCCTCAGCAGCTTTCCATGTAAATTGAGGTTTGTCATTATTGATTGATAAAAAAAATCCACCTCTCCCATACTAACTTCACAAAATTCAATACATTTCTTTCATTATGATTTTCTATGCTTGAATACGATTGCTCACTGTTTGTTGGCATTTCCTGCCTATGTAATCATTAAAATATTTGCCAATGTCAAATGGTTGTGACGAATAAGGCATCTGATTCAATGAAAGATGGAGTTGAATTTGTCTTTCTGCCCATAATTTCACTTAAAGTACTCCAACGTTATTTTCCATCATTCTTTATATCATTGATCTTGGCTTCATAATAGTTTCTTATTGTTGAGTTCAGTCACAATTTCTCAATTTGCATTAAGTAAGCCAGTCAGATGTGCAGCCAGGCTTATTAGCCACTCCTTTTGACCCATCTCTTTCAACAATACAGTTTCTACATTCCTCATCAGTCTATGGAGCATTAACAGTTCTAATAGTACGTTTCTTAACAGGTGCATGTTTATCAATAATCTTTTCTATGATCTCATTCACTATTTAAGGCCCAGCTTTTAGAACTTCAGCTTTCACCACGAAGAGAATGATACAGATATCCATAATTAAGCATTTCTGTGTAGCACAGATCAGGGGCCCACAATGTAATTCGGGTACCGTAACTCCATTACCGGATGTAAACACACTTCACCTACTGTAGTTCAATAACCAAAATAAAAACAAATCTAACTTAAGGTGTCATGTTCTGCAGACATCTATGAATCTTAATTCGGAGCAGATATCTAAGAGTTTTCGGGAAACACATGGTCGCATAAAAAAAACAGTTTTTACTGTAATTGTTTGCATCTGCACAGCTCTTCCATTAGAATGTGCTTTTGTGAAATTAATGGTTTTTATTTGTCATGCATTTTAAAGTAAAAAAATCGGAGTCAAAGTAATTCTGTTAGAGGAATTGCCCTTCATCTGTTTCACATGTGAAGCACCACTCTGACATGAGGGCAAGGGCCCTATACAAAAGACAGACAAAACACAAACAAAACACAACAGTAGTTCCACATTTCTTATCCCCCAAGTGACCCATGATGCTACACTATATACCATCGCTGACCATGAATCGTTCCCTCTTACCTCTATGCTGGTGCTAAGGCTTGGCAGAGTGTCTGAGGTCACCGTTGTGCTTTGGAGGCTAGAGAAATCCCACAGGTTGACCGGCGGCATGGGCTCCGACGTCTTCGGGGACTCCACACATTTCTGATCCAATAAGGTCACTTCGTAAAATTCCTGGATATCTGCAGCAAGACAAGAGGGATAATTTAGTTACATTTATTTAGTTTGCTTATTTAGACAGAAAGAAAAGGAGCATTCAAAACAAAGTTGTTTTTAAACATTTAGGAAGAAAATGAGGCATGTGTGATGTGTTTATGCTGGCATTCATTACCCCCTGTTAGTCTGTATAGTACTCTATTACTTTCCTCTGGTGTTATTCTGCGTCACATCAACTTTTTCGGTCATTAAAACTCACAACAGCCATGTCTTCAGTAATATGGCAACTCAACGAGAGAGAGACCAAGTGCTACCAAAAACACCCAGCTAGAGAACTAATACATCTCAGTATACTGGTGTAATAAACTGACTGCTGAACTTAATTATTGGAAAGCAGTTGGCTGGGGTCAGCAGTCAGTTTAAAATTATGATCTCCAGGAACATCCGCCAGGAATCCTGCCATAGCTGTAGGCATATTCAGACTGACGTTCTGAGGAAAGGAACTGACATGATAACCTGTCCTAAACTGGAGTTGATTACCAGTGTTGTTGTATGTTATAAATAGTTACGTAAACTGGAATGAACCACCCAAGGTAGACATGGTAGCTGCAGTGAGAGCTTGGAGGGGGATGAGGGGAGGAGGGGCTGTAAAGGACATGCACAGCTGTTACAACTTTCATCGGGTTACACTCACGCGTGGCACAGAGGTCAGTTGCTTGTTCTTGTCTGAGCAACAACTGGACTTGGCAAAAGAGACTGACCGTATTACCTCCACACCGGCAGTCACGAGTCATAAAGGCAATCAAATTCCACATGACCGTTTAGTCACAATAATTAGGCTTCTCCAAGCTCTGATGCTGGTCATTACTAGCTTACCAAACTTAATAAAATAATTACATGCATAATTTCATTTGCAGTCACTTTTGAAAATAGTGTTTTCCGCTAATGGAACATTTGTGCTTATAGCCTACTACCATGTGCGCATTGCTGCGGTTATGTGAAGAAAAAGCCTAATAGTTTATCAACAACTTAAGCTAAACATTCTGATCTACTGCATCAGACACATTATATAAACCTTATGCTAGTGATTGTATTAATTTGGGATCTATCGCATCCCACAACTGTTCTAGACTGTTTCGAATGACTTTTGTACTATGGGGGATAGTAGATTGACATAGGCTAGTGCTTTTGATGTTCGTTAGGCCTACTCATCTTGTTGGCTGATGAAAAATGTGGACAGTTCTTCCAATATGCACCTCGGAATTGAATAAGAACCAGCTGAGCGGCTTCCCGGATGTGTCTGTCAAACTTGTTGCCTGTGATCAAGACCCGATCATGTGATGGAGAGCCGTGTGAGTGAGAGACGTTTCAGATTGTGCAGCACAAGACTGTTGTCCGGACCTCTGGTGGTCTCTATGGGTGTACCACAGGGTTCAATTCTCGGGCCGACTCTTCAGTATATATCAATGATGTCGCTCTTGCTGCGGGTGATTCCTTGATCCACCTCTACGCAGACAACACCATTCTGTATACATCTGGCCCTTCTTTGGACACTTTACAAACCTCCAAACGAGCTTCAATGCCATACAACACTCATTCCGTGGCCTCCAACTGCTCTTTTACTAGCGTTTAACTAAATACATGCTCTTCAACCGATCGCTGCCTGCACCCACCGGCCCATCTAGCATCACTACTCTGGACGGTTCTGACTTAGAATATGTGGACAACTACAAATACCTAAGTGTAAACTCTCCTTCCAGACTCATGTTAAACATTTCCAATCCAAAATTAAATCTAGAATCGGCTTCCTACTTCGTAACAAAGCCTCCTTCACTCACGTTGCCAAACATACCCTCGTGAAACTGGACTATCCTACCAAACTTCGGCGAAAATAGCCTCCAACACTCTACTCAGCAAACTGAATGCAGTCTATCACAGTGCCATCCGTTTTGTCACCAAAGCCCCATATACCACCCACCACTGCGACCTGTATGCTCTCATCGGCTGACCCTCGCTACATATTCTTCGCCAGACCCACTGGCTCCAGGTCATCTTTGCTCCGCCTTATCTCAGCTCACTGGTCACCATAACACCCACAGCACGAGCTCCAGCAGGCATCTCTCACTGGTCCTCCCCAAAGCCAACACCTCCTTTGGCAGCCTTTCCTTCTAGTTCTCTGCTGCCAATGACTGGAACAAATTGCAAAAATCATTGGAGACTTATATCCCTCACTAACTTTAAGCATCAGCTATCGGAGCAGCTTACCGATCGCTTCAGCTGTACACAGCCCATCTGTAAATAGCCCATCCAACTACCTACCTCATCCCCATATTGTTTTTTATTTCCTTTCTTCTATTTTGCACACCAGTATTTCTACTTGCACATCATCTGCACATCTATCACTCCAGTGTTCATTTGCTATACTGTAATTACTTCGCTACTATGGCCTATTTATTGCCTAACCTCCTTACGCCATTTGAACACACTGTATATAGACTTTATTGTGTTGACTGTACGTTTGTTTATTCCATGTGTAACTCTGTTGTTTGTGTCGCACTGCTTTGCTTTATCTTGGCCAGGTCGCAGTGGTTAAATAAAAGGTGAAATAAAAATTAATTAAAAAAACACTCAGGGAGAAGGGCACAACGCAGCACTCCGGGCCGCAAAAGACAAGTGCTTGTCAAATTGTGAATGAGAGACTATTGGCATGTGTATAGCCTGCACAAAAAAACTAAGCAGAACGCATGCCTTTCAAGCAACTTTTTTAAAATCATTAGTCTCATCATGCAGCCTTACAATGTATTAAAAAGCTAAACATATAGCCCAATGTTTGTAGAACTGAAGTTACATTAATAACAAAATTAAGCAAATAGGAATACCTATCTTTGTTAACCGCTCAACACAATAGCTGCATGTGCGCACTCCCTCAAATCGTTCGGAGAAAATAGTTATATTTTATTCAGCTTTGTTCAATTGTATTCTTCATTCTATAAAATATCAAATAATGCCACAGAATTATAAGCAAATCGTGTCTGCTAAATGAACTAGTGTAGCCCACAGCCATTTAGCATAGCCACATCAGGACAACACAGAGTATGCTATTGTTATTCTGAAACAGACTATATTTTCTTCATATCATGCTTCTTTAGACCTGTTGTAAAAAAAAATAATGGATTTAAGACATTTTACATGGATTTATTAGACTTTTTAAAATGGCCTGTAGACTGTGTGTGGAAGCCAGGAGAAGCTAAATGTTTTTGTTAATTAACTGTCAATTACCGTGAGACCGACAGTTATTTGCTTGACAATCACCGGCTGACGAAGTTGCGTGACCGCCACAGCCCTAATCTCTTCGCATTAATAAACTGCTGAATTATTGAAAAATGGACTAAACCAAGTCTGTGGAATGGATCTCGAGATCTAGGCGTAACGGTAAGTAGCCTAACTCATTTCAGTTTAGTGTTTCTTTTTCATACAATCATTGCAGAAAGCAATATAGGCCTAGGACTAAATTTTTAGCAACTTGAGTATCTTTTGTTTTATTTGTTAGTTTTGACCCCTTTTCATGATATCCATTTCGTAGTTACAGTCTTGTCCCGTCGCTGCAACTCCGGTAAGGACTTGGGAGAGGTGAAGGTGAGCTGTTCTCTCATTTGTGTCTGGAAGTAGATAGCAAGTTAGCTTGGGTGCTTGACTGCTGTTAGTACATTTGGGTCAACCCTTAAAGAGATGGGCGGGGGTTAACGCTTAAGAGGGTGTGAACGATGCTGAATGGGTGTAGACAAAAAAGGGCTAGTAGTAGTATCAAAACATCATGGCCATTTTCTCAAAAGTGATTTACAAGTTTATCAACTTTCAAAGCAGAATTACTTTCCCATTGTTCCTCAACTGTAGTGTATGATAAACCATTTCCTAGCTCTGAGTCTACTTTTATCCAATGTAAAAAAACAATTTCAAATGCTGCTACATAAGACTGATTGACCCAGTCTCTCACATACTTCCATAAAAAAATTCAACTGGTTACGGGGGACCTTCAGATGAGTCTTGTGGGCATCCCCAAGCAAAACAACATATTTGTGAGTCTCACCATTCCACAGAGGGGTCATATTAGTGTGTAGCCCAAACAGCGTGGAAGCTACAGACAGAAGTTGGCAGATCGGTGAACCAATTTCAGACGAGTCCCAATGCTTGGGGGGGGTCGTAGAGCAAAACAGAGAACACCATCGTCATCTTTCCATTGAGGTGTCATAGTAGTTTGTAGGCCTAAACATTGACACTACAGCCGAACGTGAGAAGACCGATTTTCGGGATGTCTCATGGTCTGACAAACACTAGCTCTGTCACCGCAGATGCGGAAGTGCAACGTAGGCGGATGCGGTAGATTGAGATTAATCCTTTGCAAAAAAACAGCTGTCTAGCTGAAACTGACTTTTTTTTATGCCAATTAGATTTCCACAGGGGCACGGACATTGACCTTTAGGGGGTTAATATTTGTAGCTACTTTTTAAGTAAATACCTGCAATATGTTATTGCGTTCATTTTACTGGTCACATTATTTTACATTATGAAGACCACTTTAGTTCCCCAGAACAGTTGAGCCCGTCATCTGTTTGTTGGTAAATAAACCAATGGGAGAAAGTGGGAACAGGTGATTCTAGCTGTGTACTGACAGGGTATGCGTTTAATATTTAAAGTTATGTTTTTTTGCATCAATAGAGTGATCAGGGACGTGCAACTGTAGTTTTCCTATAGTTTTCGCAGAAAACACATTAGTACAACACATCCATCAGAAAATAGCTTTATTTTCATCAGATCGAAGTGCAACGCTTTTGGCTGGCAGCCACACAAGCAAATTAGAAAAAGCAATTTTTTGCAACAAAGATGCATGGCTATCATATTTCTAATGTTTGTCATAGAAAGAACGTATCCAGCTACCTTCCCTAATGGTATGCTTAAAGTTCAACTAGAATTTTACTGGAGAAATGACTGGCTACACAGAAAAGTACTGGAGAAAAAAAAAAATCTGTCTGCTGATAGAATGCCTGTTCATGAATTCTCAACCAAGTGGAGAAGTGCAACTGAAGCACAAAATGAGTCTGATGCTCAGCAGAAATGACAATAAGCATTTTAGATCTATGTTTACAAAAGCAATAAGAGCATGCATTCATCTTTTTCAGCGTGAAATTTATTCTGCACTAACAAGACCCCTAAGTTGAACTTGCTCGTTTTTATCTACTTATCTAGTTACTGAATTAATAAAGGTGACGGGGCATCATATTATAGTGGGGTGGCAGGTAGCCTAGTGGTTAGAGTGTTCGGCCATTAACCGAAAGGATGCATGATCGAATCCCTGACCTGACAAGGTAAATATCTGTAGTTCTGCCCCTGAACAAGGCAGTTAACTACTTAGGGAGTGGTGGGGCGCTGCAAATCTGTATATCTAGACTTGGATTTAGCTTTCCCTGATTTTCCTGCCATAATTACTTGTAAAAATTGCTGCAAATAGTCGACCAAATACTGCTGTGCGTAACACTCCTTTACGCTCGCATTTTCTTATAAGGCTGTCCTTCCAGCATATAACCATTACGTATTGCCGTTTACCTCAGCTGATTAGCTATCTACCAAACTAGATTTCAAGACGATCAGTGGTCATTGGGCCAAAATACAGTCAATAAACGAAAGACCGCTCATAGACCGCTTTGACTTTGATATCATTGGTGTGCAATGGTGTCATTGATAGGAGTCTTCAAATCGGGTTTTTTCGGCCAATACGTCCCGCACAAAGAACCATCAAGTATGGTTGTGTTACTAACAACCAGAGGATTGCAAAGAAACCAATCTTGACTGGATGTGTAATTACATTGAATACTAGTGTATGTAATTACATTGAATGTTTCGTTCACAGTCGAATGAGACAGAATTCACGACACAAGTGGTTTACAAAATGTTTCGTGTTAGTCTATAAAAACAGATTTTATCAAACGAAACCATTAATTGCGTAACTGGGACCCCTGGGACTGCAATAGAAGAAGATCTTCAAAGGTAAGTGATTTATTTTATCACTTTGTGATTTTGTGAAGCCTGGCCTGGTTTTCAAAAGTGTTTTACTGTGGGGCCCTGTCCTCAGATAATCGCATGGTATGCTTTCGCCGTAAAGCCTTTTTGAAATATGACAATGCGGTTGGATTAACAAGAAGTTAATCTTTTAAACGATGTAAGACTTGTATTTCCATGAATGTTTACTTATTAGATTTTTGTATTTAGCATTATTGCGCTATCCTTTTCACGGATGTCGCAAACGGGGCGCTAGCGCCCCACTACTCCCTAAGTTAAGAACAAATTCTTATCTATAATGACGACCTACTGGAGAACTGTGGGTTAACTGCCTTGTTCAGGGGCAGAACGACAGATTTTTACCTTGCCAGCTCTGGGATTCGATCCAGCAACCTTTTGGTTACTGGCCCAACACATTAACTACTTAGGGAGTAGCGGCACGCTAGCGGGCCGCTCCCGACACTATCCGGTGAAATGTAAGGCGCCAAATTCAAAAGTTGAATTATTAAACATTCATCAATATACAAGTGTTGCATAGTCATCAAAAGCATTGCTTCTTGGCAATATCACAGCGGTCAGATTTCAAAAAGGCTTTATGGCGAAAGCACAACATTTGATTGTTTGAGGATAGCACCTCATATTTTCCACATTAGCATAAATTCATATCCAGCGCGGGTCACACAAAACCCATATAAGAGCTAAAAAATAGCACTTACCGTTCGAAGAACTTCTGCTGAGGGCTTCCCAAGTGTCCAACGAAGACATCCAAATGGTTCTTTTGTTAGAAAAAGTCATTTATTATATCCATAAATCTCAGTTTGGTTGGCGCGTTATGATCAGAAAATACACCGTCGAGGTAATTATCTAGTAATGAAAGCATAAACTACAGTTAGCTAGCACTGCAATGTATAACATGTGGTGAGTAGTTGACTCAGAGTGAAAGACAGTAGTTGAACAAATTAATTTCTTCCAAAATGGAGAAGCAAGAGAGAATTTTGTATTCTTTCCCCAGTTTCACTTAGTTAACAAATTCAGCTGGCTAATTTAGCCTACTGAAACACCCTGCTCAGAGGGATGCAATGTTGGAACGCCATAGTCAGCTAGCTAACACAAAACTGGAACTCTTCCAAGTCAAGGTAAGCTTTGGGTTTTCTCATTTATTGCCACCGGTCTAACCGCTTACACTAACGTTACTGCATTATTGTTGCGGATTTACTAACGTGTTAGTTTCTTTTAGCTATGCTGACTATGACGTTACTTTAGCTAATATGGTGACAACAATGTAGGCTGTTTGTAGAGGTTTGGCTTGAAAAGTTTTTTTCCCGCCTGGTCACATACAGCTGCTTTGTTGTGCATTGAAGTCCAGAAGCGAAGGGAAGAGGAATACAACGTAGCTGTTATAAGAGTGAACTCTGTTTACGTGTGATCAGGGGTGCATTAATTCCGCTGGGTCTGTTGAAAAGAAATTTGGTAAGGGATCCGAACGGGGATGAGCATACTTGAATTGATCAAATAGAATTTCTCGTTTGCAACTGTTGGACTAATGTTTACACCATATATCAGCTAGATGCAGGCAAGAGTGTGCAAGGCAGTATTGAATGTCTGTCGCCTCAAATTTGTCTCTCGACCTGTGTGCGTGCCTACGTTGTAAACTTTCATTCATAGGCTAGGTTGTAGCAACATTGTGATGGGTATAGGGAAATTTGAGTATCATGTAGTAGCTCAAACCTATCGCTGTTACATTGAACTGGGTGAATGGAATAGGAGTCATCCAATATTCTGTAATAGAAATAAGACCATGCTCATGAAATAAAAAAATAAAAGAATCAGCACTTAAACAGCACTGCCCGCTTCTGAGGTCTACATAATATTCACTGTGTTTATGCAAGTTTTTGGGGACATGACTAGTTAGCATGGTATTGATGAATGTTTAGACATTTAGGATCTACACTACATGACCAAAAGTATGTGGACACCTGTTCGTCAAACATCTTATTCCAAAATCATGGGCTTTAATATGGAGTTGGCTGCTATAACAGCCTCCACACTTCAGGGAAGACTTTCCACTAGATGTTGGAACAATTCTGCAGTTTCTTTCCATTCAGCAATGAGCATTAGAGGTTTCGGGATGTCTCATGGTCTGACAAACACCGTTCTAGCTCTGTCACTTTTCACCGCAGATGCGGAAGTGGCACATCGGTAGATGCAGTGGACTGAGACGAAGCCAATGCATATCTCTAGCTTAGACTTTATGGGGATTTTTGTTATGGTAATTCGATTTCTGCTGGGGTGTGGACATCTACTCTTGGGGATATTTGTCTCAAGTGTGACAATCATCAATTGTCAGATAATAGAACCATTTAGTATAGGCATTAGCTCTGGAAAACCCTTTACCAAAACAAAAGCCCATGTTCGTTGTTGACAAAGATTAACGTCCTGTTTTATTGAATTGGCAACCTGTGACCTAGACTGCACCCTTGGAACTGGTCAGTGGTGTATTTGTGGTCTGTCTGATACAGTTTTGAAGTCATAACCCTGTCTGATACGGCACAGATTTAGCCTACTCTGGAGACCAGATTACGAAATGGAATTATTGGAGCTACTCCATTTGGTCTGTATACTACCCATCGTTCACATTCAGCTGTAACCATCTCCCCTAGAAAGAACAAGAGGTCAGCCCTTTACCAATATAAAAAAAGCTCTGGGGAGATTTGATTTGAAGGCCCAGTGGAGTTTTGCCATCCTAGTTATAAATGTAATTTTGAATTGAGATTGAAGTGGTGATCTGAGTATATCTGTGCCGGTGGTCGGTTGTTTTGCAGTCATAGAAAGCGCAGTTATTTGGGATTTTCTCGTTAAAGACCGACCTTAAAGTACTGTATTGATAGCCAATAAAATGGGACCATTGTGGAATTGTGGTTTCAGTCGTATCACAGTCGTATCACAGTACAAGTTAAGATTTTATTTTAGGCAGCAGCTTTTAATAAACACGCAGTTACTGCCATCCATATCAAAGAGGTAAGAATAGCCTATTCATATCTACTTTTGAAGGCTGTACGTCACAGAAAGTTACTGTTACATTATTCAATAAAAAACTTTAAAAAGACTGCACCCATTAGGACTCTTGATGTTATGAAGTTGAGCCCTTAAGAGTCCTAGGAGACAGATTACAGCCTATTAAAGTCACTCGTTGTGCAAGTGGTTCTCAGCTCAAATAACCTAGTTACGCTGTACATTACCATGTATAACTTCATGATGAATGCAAACAGTAAGGCCTTCATACATGGTTATGTGGGGCATGATTCGCAGCAGGCCATATGCAGAACAATGTCAACTGCCAAACCTAACACCAAATTGTACTGATTGATTGTTAAATGCTTATTACCATCACATATTATGGAGGTTGTATTTGAGAATCAAAGTAGGCCTATGTCTCTAAATCAGTGGATGTTAAATAGGCTACAAGCCAATCATAGAGGGAGACCTTTAGTTCAAATTAATGGAAAACACTGGGCACCGAGGCTGCAGTCTTAGTTGACTATTTCTCTGCTTTTGTCTATTCTTGACCCTCTTTCTTCTCTCTGCAGTCCACTCTTTCTGTTCTTGGTCTACCCTCTGTCATCCAGTGAAAATGCGGTAAATCAGCAGCAGGGGGATTAGGACTTGGGGTAATCACCATGTCAACAGACAGATTACATTTTGTCTGGCCCTCTGCATACATATCTTGGACTGCGGGGGGTTGCAAACGGTGGCACCAATCTATTTTTCATTAGCAACATTCAGAAATGGTGGAGTGTCAGTGTGCATGCATGCGTATGAGGGAAGCTACTGTTGGAATGAAAAGGAATAGGTGTGTGTGTACACAGTGCATTTGGAGAGTATTCAGACCCCTTGACTTCTTCCACTTTGTTACAATTCTAAAATGGATTCAATTGTTTTAGATCTACACACAAAATCCCATAAGTTGACATTTAAAATTATTAAAAACACAAAAAAACATCACATTTACATAAGTATTCAGACCCTTTACTCAGTTCTCTGTTGAATCACCTTTTCGCAGTAAAGCCTTGAGTCTTAGGTATTACGCTACAAGGTGGCACACCTATTCGAGACATTCTCCCATTCTTCTCTGCAGATCCTCTCAAGCTCTGTCAGTTGGATGGGGAGCATCGCTGCACAGCTATTTTCAGGTCTCTCCAGATATATGTTTGATCGCTTTCAAGTCCGGGCTCTGGCTGGGCCACTCAAGTACATTTAGAGAATTGTCCCGAAGCCACTCCTGCGTTGTCTTGGCTGTGTGCTTAGGGTCATTGTCCTATTGGAAGGTGAACCTTCGCCCCAGTCTGAGGTCCTGAGCGCTCTGGAGCAGGTTTTCGTCAAGGACCTCTGTACTTTGCTCTGTTCATCTTTACCTCGATCCTGACTAGTCTCCCTGCCACTGAAAAACATCCACACAGCATGATGCTGCCACCATACTTCACCATAGGGATGTTGCCAGATTTCCTCCAGACGTGATGCTTGGCATTCAGGCCAAAGAGTTCAATCTCGGTTTCATCAAACCAGAGAATCTTGTTTCTCATGGCCTTTCAGCAAACTCCCAAGCGGGCTGTCATGTGCCTTTTACTGAGTGTTTTCCATCTGGCCACTGATTGGTGGAGTGCTGCACAGATGGTTGTCCTTCTGGAAGGTTCTCCCATCTCCACAGAGGAACTCTGGAGTTCTGTCAGAGTGACCATCAGGTTCTTGGTCACCTCCCTGACCAAGGCCCTTCTCCACCGATTGCAGTTTGGCCGAGCAGCCAGCTCTAGGAAGAGACTTGGTGGTTCCAAGCTACTTCCATTTAAGAATGATGGAGGCTACTGTGTTCTTGGGGACCTTCAATGCTGCAGACATTTTTGGGTACCCTTCCCCCGATCCCTTCCCCCAATCCTGTCCTAAGAGCTCTACAGACAATTCCGTCGACCTCAAGACTTGTTTTTTTGCTCTGACATGCACTGCCAACTGTGGGACCTTATATAGGCAAGTGTACGCCTTTCCAAATCATGTCCAATCAATTGAATTTACCACAAGTGGACTCCAATCAAGTTGAAGAAACATCAAAGATGATAAATGGAAACACGATGCACCTGAGCTCAATTTCGAGTCTCATAGCAAAGGGTCTGAATATTTATGTGAATCCAAGATGGCGTAGCAGTAAGATGTCTTTTGTCCTCGTCGTGTCCAGTGTATATATATTTTCTTTGCATAGCATTTTATATATATTTTTTTTTCTAAAACTTTACTTCAAAACACTCTTGCAACCCACCTCTCCCAACGTGGTATGGATCTGTTTTTTATTAAGTATTATCCACCTTGAATCCGGAATTCCCTAACAGAAGCTAACTCACTAGCTAATGTTAGTATTTAGCTTACCAATGCTAGCGGACAGCAGCAGCTAACCTTTAGCTCGGAAAAGCTCTCTCCGTTCGTATAACGCGACTCAAACCAGAGCATTCCGGACCTATTTTCTCTCCATATATCCGGATTCCTACCGCAAGCCCTGGATATTTTCACCTGGATCTTGCAGCTAGCTAGCTGCTATCCGTGTGACCTGAACGCCTATCAGCTAACTTCGGCCTGCTAACGTTTTTGCTGTCTAGAGCATATCGGCTGCTAGCTAAACAGGTCCATAGGACAATTTCTTGGGCCACTATTACCTATTTTGCCAATTGGTCCCCTTCATCACACGGAACCCCACTAACCAATCACGACTGGTCTACCGACGGAAACGTATGAGGAGGCTATAAACAGACTTCCTCCGTCTTTGTTAGCTGGCCTGCTAGCCTTTGCTAGCTTGCTACCCCCGGAAAGCTGTCTGAATCGCCGTGTCCCCAACCAGCCTCACTACTAACTGAACCCTTATGATCACTCGGCTAAGCATGCCTCTCCTCAATGTCAATATGCCTTGTCCATTGCTGTTCTGGTTAGTGTTTGTTTTATTTCACTGTAGAGCCTCTAGCCCTATTCAATATACCTTATCCAGCCCTTCAGTTCCACCACCCACACATGCAATGACATCACCTGGTTTAAATGTTTCTAGAGACAATAACTCTCATCACCACTCAATGCCTAGGTTTACCTCCACTGTATTTACATCCTACCATACCTTTGGCTGTACATTATGCCATTAATCTAAGAATGAGATTTCCGGATGGAAAAATCTCTGGTTTTTGCCTGCCAAATGACTTTGTTACACTCACAGACAAAATGATAAGACTTTTGGAAACCTCAGAGTGTTTCCTATCCAATAGTACTAATTATGTCCATATCCTAGTTTCTGAGCCTGGGTGGCAAGCATTTTACTTTGGGCACGCCAGACTCTCCAAAACCGACCCCTCAGCTGCCGCTGCCTAACAAGTTAAACGCAAGTAAAACTAAATGCATGCTCTTCAACCGATCGCTGCCCACACCTGTCCCCCCCCGCCCAGCATCACTACTCTGGACGGTTCTGTCTTAGATTATGTGGACAACTACAAATATCTAGGTGTCTGGTTAGACTGTAAACTCTCCTTCCAGACTCACATCAAACATCTCCAATCTAAAATTAAATCTAGAATTGGCTTCCTATTTCGCAACAAAGCATCCTTCACTCATGCTGCCAAACATACCCTCGTAAAACTGACCATCCTACCGATCCTCGACTTCGGTGATGTAATTTACAAATTAGCCTCCAATACTCTACTCAACAAATTGGATGCAGTCTATCACAGTGCCATCCATTTTGTTACCAAAGCCCCATATAACACCCACCACTGCGACCTGTACGCTCTCGTTGGCTGGCCCTCGCTTTACACTCGTCGCCATACCCACTGGCTCCAGGTTATCTACAAGTCCCTGCTAGGTAAAGTCCCGCCTTATCTCAGCTCGCTGGTCACCATAGCAGCACCAACCCGTAGCACGCGCTCCAGCAGGTCTCTCTCACTGGTCACCCCCAAAGCCAATTCCTCCTTTGGCCGACTCTCCTTCCAGTTCTCTGCTGCCAATGACTGGAACGAACTACAAAAATCTCAGAAACTGGAGACACTTATCTCCCTCACCAGCTTTAAGCACCAGCTGTCAGAGCAGTTCACAGACCCCTGCACCTGTTTATAGCCCATCTGTAAATAGCCCAACCAACTACCTCATCCCCTACCGTATTTATTTTGTTCCTTTGCACCCCAGTTTTCTATATGGCACATTCATCTACTGCACATCTACCATTCCAGTGTTTAAATGCTATATTGTAATTACTTTGCCACCATGGCCTATTTATTGCCTTACCTTCCTTATCCTACCTCATTTTCACTCTTTGTATATAGATTAGTTTTTTTCCCACTGTATTATTGACTATGTTTGTTTTTACTCCATGTGTAACTGTGTTGTTCTGTGTCGAACTGCTTTGCTTTATCTTGGCCAGGTCGCAGTTGTAAATGAGAACTTGTTCTCAACTTGCCTACCTGGTTAACTATTTAGGGAGCGGCAGCCGAGGTGTCGGTTTTGGAGAGTCTGGCGTGCCCAAAGTAAAATGCCTGCCACTCAGGCCCAGAAACTAGGATATGCACATAATTAGTACTATTGGATAGGAAACACTGAAGTTTCTAAAACTGTTAAAATAATGTCTGAGTATAACAGAACTGATACAGCAGGCAAAAACCCATCCGGATTTGCATTTTTTTTTTTTACCTTTTTCTCCTGGCTGCCTATGGGATTCAACATTATCTAGGACAGACTGCAGTACCTATGGCTTCCACTGGATGTCAACAGTCTTTAGACAGGGTTTCATGACCTTAGGTTGAATTAGAAGCCAATAGAAGAGGAATTTAGACATGGACCCCGGAACTCAATAGAATGACATGCGCGTTCACGGTCTCGCACGCTGTGGTTTTTTCCTTTCCTATCGTTCAGGCTATAATCCGGTTGAAATATTATAGTAAATATACATAAAAAGATACCTAAGGATACATTAAAAATGATGTTTGATTTGTTTGGAAAATGTTGATAGGTATAATTTGAACGCGTTCTCTTCACGGTTCAATGGGCGACTCGACAGTGGATTTTCTGAACATAACGCGCCAACCAAACAGAAATGTATGGATATAATGACATTTTCTAACAAAAAGAACCATTGAATGTCTTCATTGGACACTTGGGAAGCCCTCAGAAGTTCTTCGAAAGGTAAGCGATTTATTTTAGCTCTTACATGGGTTGTGTGTGACCCGCGCTGGATATGAATTTATGCTAATGCATAAATATGTGGGGTGCTATCCTCAAACAATCAAATGTTGTGCTTTCGCCGTAAAGCCTTTTTGAAATCTGATGCTGTGATATTGCCAAGAATCAGAGATTTTGATCACTTGTATATTGATGAATGTTTAATAATTCAACTTTTGGATTTTGAATTTGGCGCCTTACATTTCACCGGGTAGTGTCGGGAGCGGCCCACTAGCGCGCCATTTATCTCTAAGAGATTAAATAAAGGTGAAATAAAAAAATAAAACATGTAACTAAGGTATGTTTTTTATTTTTAATAATACATTTGCTAAAAGTTCATGCAAGTCAGACAGGACATGCTAAAACACATGCATGATGCATGGATCTGTCTGGCAAGTTCGGTCTGCTCTCTTGCCAAACCCATCAGAGCATCAGAGGCATTGAGATGGCATGTAGATAAAGAAAGTGGTCATTAACATGTCTATTCCTGAAGGGTACCATTGGGGGAAGGGGGTTACAATTCAGGATACGTAATCTTTGGACAGCCATTTTCTATTGTATCCAGCACAAACTAGGCTGTAATTCAAGTTACATGGCCTTTATTGGGCAATAGCTAAGACAGCAGGGGTTCCCAAACTTTCACTCACGCCCCCCACTCCAGCATTGGGGACGCCCCCCCTCCCGCTTCACCATCTGGCAGTCCAAATATGGGTTTGGCGGATGCCAGGAGAACTGTACCTGCCAGAATGCTTAGGGTGAACTGTAAAGTTTGGTGGAGGAGTAATGTTGGTCTGGGGCTGTTTTTCATGGTTCGGGCTAGGCCCCTTAGTTCCAGTGAATGGAAATCTTAATGTTACAGCATACAATGACATTCTAGACTATTCTGTGCTTTCAACTTTGTGGCAACAGTTTGGGGAAGGCCCTTTCCTGTTTCAGCATGACAGAGCATGCACAAAGCGAGGTCCATATATTAATGCTTTGTCAAGATCAGTGAGGAAGAATTTGACTGGCCTGCACAGAGCCGTGACCTCAACCACATATAACACCTTTGGGATTAATTGAAACACAGACACGAGCCAGGCCTAAATCGCCCAACATCAGTGCCTGATCTCAATAATGCTTGTGGCTAAATCAAAGCAAGTCCCCGCAGCAATGTTCCAACATCTAGACATCTAAATATGCCGACTCCTCGCACCCTAGCCCCACTGCCTTAGAATACTAAAATGTATCACAACAGTGTTTGGAATCAAATCTTGCTGAAGAGATATACAGTACCAGCTGAAAGTTGACACCTACTCATTCAAAAGTTTCTTTATTTGTGACCCCTTCAGGAAACTAGGTGTATGTTCGGAGCTACTACTTCACAGTTGAGCCATTTGAAAGTAAACTTTTTTTATCAAAATGCATTTTTGGCCTCAAAATGCCTTCTCAAACATGTGAACTTTAAAGTGCCTTAATAACAAACTTGTATGCCATCTGTAAATACAAATAAAATTGCTAAATTACAAGCCTAGTTGGTTTAGCCAGAGCAAAATACAGCCATGATTGGCTAAGATGAGTGGGCTAGACATTCCGAGAGATGAGTTTGGATTGGTCTGCCATATAGCACGTCTATTTGAGCTGGTCAGTATGTCTAGATAATCTTGTCTAACGCGCATATATATATATATATATATTTTTTTTTTTTAATGTAACGTGTAGTAAAACTGCATAAACCTAAAGTCAAGTTAAAATGTATTGTTAGCTAGCTAACAATAACACATTTAACTTTAAAATAATCCCAAAGGTGTTCTATGGGGTTGAGTTCAGGGCTCTCCACTTTCTGCAGGACTGAGTTCTGAAATCAGTGGAATTCAAGAACGATAGCTAAGGATAGCTAGCTATATTACACATTTCTAATTTTGACAGAAAGTGGTCTCATTTCAAGTTAAAGTGTACTGTTAGCTAGCTAACGTTAGCTGGCTGGCTGGCTCGCTAGCTAAAGTTGTGTAGGATCTTGTTCTTTGAATCTCAGACATATTTGCTTTAGTTAAAGTTAGCTAACATTGAACCTGGTTGGTTAGCTACCTGCATATTCATGGAGGGTAGTAATGTCATGAGTTTGGATAATGTTTTATTGTTTAGCTAGCTAGCTACGTCTTAACAGGTGTGACAGAGCACAAAATAACTGATGAATTTACAAACACCCATTGAATATGGCCGGTGTCAGTAAACATAGGCAAAAAAAGTTTAATCAAATTACAGTCACCAACGTTCTGGATAACATGAACACAACCTAACCAGCTATGCTAAGGCGAGTAAAATGGTCAGAGTGGGGTGTTCTCTCATTATGGTGTCTGGAAGTAGCTAGTGTCAGCCAGTAAGCTTGGGTGATTGACTGCCGTTTTGAGGTCAGAACGTTCGGATCAACCCTAACTCCTCGGCCAGAGCGTCCAATGCACAGTCTGAATTTTTATGAACGGACAACCTGACAGCAGTTGCAGTCATTAACGCTCACATAGGTGTCTGGAAGTAATTAGCAAGTTAGAAAGCTCAGAGCAACCTTAAAACAGATGGGTGGGGCTAAAGCTTAAGAGGGTATGTACGATACTGAATGGGTGTAGACAAAGGGATCTCCAGTAGTAGTACCAAAAGATTCAAAGGCATTTTCTCAAAAGTGAGTTTACAAGTTTATCAACTTTCAAAGCAAAATTACTTTCCATTGTTCCTCAACTGCAGTGTATGATATACCATTATTGCTACATAAGACCAATTTGTGCAGATCAGTCACATTTTACTATTTTCTACATTGTAGAATAATAGTGAAGACATCAAAAACATATGGAATCATGTAGTAACCAAAAGTGTTAAATCAAAATATATTTTATATTTTAGACGATTTGCCTTCACAGCTTTGCACACTCTTGGCATTCTCTCAACCAGCTTCACTTGGAATGCTGGTTGAGAGGAGTCCTCACATATGGAGTCCTCACATATGCTGAGCGCTTGTTGGCTGCTTTTCAGCAGTCCAACTCATCCCAAACCATCTCAATTGGGTTGAGGTTGGGTAATAGTGGAGGCCAGATCATCTGATGCAGCACTCCCATCACTCTCCTTCTTGGTCAAATAGCCCTTACACAGCCTGGAGGTGTGTTGGGTCATTGTACTGTTGGAAAACAAATGACAGTCCCACTAAGCGCAAACCAGATGGAATGGCATATCGCTGCAGTATGCTGTGGTAGCCATGCTGGTTAACTTCTTAGGGAGCGGTGGGGCGCTAGCAGGTGAAATGCAAGGCTACCAGGTGAAATGCAAGGCGCCAAATTCAAAATCCAAAAGTTGAATTATTAAACATTCATCAATATACAAGTGTTTCATAGTCATCAAAAGCTCTGCTTCGTGGCAATATCACAGCGAAAGCACCACATTTGATTGTTTGAGGGTAGTACCTAACATATTTTTCCCATTACCATGAATTCATAAGCCTTCACGGTTCACAGAAAACACATTTCACAGCGAAAACAAATCAATTACCTTTTGAAGAACTTCTGCTGAGGGCTTCCCAAGTGTCCAACGAAGACAATCCATGGTTCTTTTGTTAGAAAAAGTTAGGTATTATATCCATATTTGGTTGGCGCGTTATGAGAAAATAGAGCGTCCAATCGTCCATTGAAACATGAAGAGAACTCGTTCAACTTCTACCTATAAACTTGTCCAAGAACAATCAAACAATTTTAAATGTATCCTTAGGAACACTTATGTATAAATAGTATAATATTTCAACCGGAATATAAACTGGGCAATAAGAAAGGAAAAAACCAAAGAACGCGCCAGCCGGGAGAGCGCATTTACTTGTATTGACATCTGTGTGGACACTTCCTTATTCGTCGTCTTCTCTGCACTAAAAGCATCTAAAAAGAATCAGAACACTTTCTTGAGACTGTTGACATCCAGAGGAAGCAATAGGTACTGCATTCACACGCCCTTATATGGGCATTTTCATAAGGGAGGGGTTCTAAATGAGGCAATGTGTCAAAACCACTTTTTCCAGGACAGAAATTCCTCGGGTTTTCGCCTGCCATATCCGTTCTGTTATACTCACAGACAAAATGTTAACACTTTTAGAAAATTCAGAGTGTTTCCTATCCAATGGTACTAAATATGTGCATATCCCATTTTCTGGGCCTGAAAGGGAGGCATTTTACTTTGGGCACGCCAGGCTCTCCAAAACGGTCACCTCTCCAAAAAGCTCATTCATTTATTCAACATTAAAAATATGAATCTCAAAACTACCCTTTGACTGTTCATTTCAAGACGTACATTATATACTCTTACAACATCACATTTCCAGTGGGTTTTCTGGTACTTTTAATGATATGACCCATTTTATACAAAGAAACTGACAGGTCAGTTTTCGGCTGTGCTCCAAAAATTGCAAAAGGGTTATATATATACAGTGGGCCAAAAAAGTATTTAGTCAGCCACCAATTGTGCAAGTTCTCCAACTTAAAAAGATGAGAGAGGCCTGTAATTTTCATCATAGGTACACTTCAACTATGACAGACGAAATGAGAAAAAGAAATCCAGAAAATCACATTGTAGGATTTTTTATTTATTTGCAAATTATGGTGGAAAATAAGTATTTGGTCAATAACAAAAGTTTCTCAATACTTTGTTATATACCCTTTGTTGGCAATGACAGAGGTCAAACGTTTTCTGTAAGTCTTCACAAGGTTTTCACACACTGTTGCTGGTATTTTGGCCCATTCCTCCATGCAGATCTCCTCTAGAGCAGTGATGTTTTGGGGCTGTCGCTGGGCAACACGGACTTTCAACTCCCTCCAAAGATTTTCTATGGGGTTGAGATCTGGAGACTGGCTAGGCCACTCCAGGACCTTGAAATGCTTCTTCTGAAGCCACTCCTTAGTTGCCCGAGGCGGTGTGTTTGGGATCATTGTCATGCTGAAAGACCCAGCCACGTTTCATCTTCAATGCCCTTGCTGATGGAAGGAGGTTTTCACTCAAAATCTCACGATACATGGCCCCATTCATTCTTTCCTTTACACGGATCAGTCGTCCTGGTCCCTTTGCAGAAAAACAGCCCCAAAGCATGATGTTTCCACCCCATGCTTCACAGTAGGTATGGTGTTCTTTGGATGCAACTCAGCATTCTTTGTCCTCCAAACACGACGAGTTGAGTTTACCAAAAAGTTCTATTTTGGTTTCATCTGACCATATGACATTCTCCCAATCCTCATCTGGATCATCCAAATGCTCTCTAGCAAACTTCAGACGGGCCTGAACATGTACTGGCTTAAGCAGGGGGACACGTCTGGCACTGCAGGATTTGAGTCCCTGGCGGCGTAGTGTGTTACTGATGGTAGGCTTTGTTACTTTGGTCCCAGCTCTCTGCAGGTCATTCACTAGGTCCCCGTGTGGTTCTGGGATTTTTGCTCACCGTTCTTGTGATCATTTTGACCCCACGGGGTGAGATCTTGCCTGGAGCCCCAGATCGAGGAAGATTATCAGTGGTCTTGTATGTCTTCCATTTCCTAATAATTGCTCCCACAGTTGATTTCTTCAAACCAAGCTGCTTACCTATTGCAGATTCAGTCTTCCCAACCTGGTGCAGGTCTACAATTTTGTTTCTGGTGCCCTTTGACAGCTCTTAGGTCTTGGCCATAGTGGAGTGTGACTGTTTGAGGTTGTGGACAGGTGTCTTTTATACTGATAAGTTCAAACAGGTGCCATTAATACAATTAACGAGTGGAGGACAGAGGAGCCTCTTAAAGAAGAAGTTACAGGTCTGTGAGAGCCAGAAATCTTGCTTGTTTGTATGTGACCAAATACTTATTTTCCACCATAATTTGCAAATAAATTCATTACAAATCCTACAATGTGATTTTCTGGATTTCTTTCCCTCATTTTGTCTGTCATAGTTGAAGTGTACCTATGATGAAAATTACAGGCCTCTCATCTTTTTAAGTGAGAGAACTTGCACAATTGGTGGCTGACTAAATACTTTTTTGCCCCACTGTATATATATATATATAATAATAAATTCGCAGTTTCCAGCTACAATAGTCATTTACAACATTAACAATGTATACACTATTTCTGATCCATTTTAATTTTGTGTAACGTCAGTAGACTAGCCAAGGAAGCATCGTGCAAAATATATTGGCACACTCCACTTACAAAGACCATTGTCAAATAAGGCACGCAGTCACTTGCTTTTATAGTAAGCCTTGAGGTGGTACCACCCAGCACATCTAGAAGGGTGTTATTTCATACCGAACCCCTCCCTTGAGATGACGTAGCGGCACGGTGCCTCTACATCATGATTTCAATGGTAGAGTTTAACCACTACGGGCAAAAAGAGAGATTTACTAAAAGACGAAAACATCACTTTTGCAACGAACTGTCAAAATTAAGACCAGAATTTCATAAAAAAAAATATTTCTCCCATTGAAGTTTCTATGTGAGAATTGTCAGAACAATCTGCAATACCAAAAATATGTTCCGCTCCTGCTGGCATGGAATAGCCCATTAGCCTTCAATATTAGATGTGATAAACAAGGTTAGCAATAGATTACACAATATCTCAAAAGCAAGATGAATAAGGGTGAGAATTACATCTGTACACTTACCTATGAGTGCCTGGAAAAGGTTACTCTGGAAGATGTCGATGACCCTCTGGATGGAGAGTCTCAGTTGCCAGTCCTCAGCGTGGTTAAGTTTAGTACGATATTCCTCCAAGAGTGACAGGGCTCGCTGTGCATCTGGACAATCAGCATGTGTTAGATAAGACTATATCCCCTGGCCAAAACGCTAACAATTTACATTTAAAAGAATAACCGCATCTTGACTCAAAAAGTGAATAGTGTCAGTAAATTGGCCTTTCAACTTGTAACCATATTGCTCCAGTAGCTGTTGTAAATGGTTACAATTGAAGGGCTACAACTATGAATTGGCTGCATGGACTTGAGAAGTTGAATAGTTACATTATGGAGCCAACATCGTTTAACGCAATTACATTTGATTGAGATCCGGTCTACAATTGTTTCAATTAGAAGAGATGTTACATTGCTCAACTAGATACAATGTCTTCATGTAACCGAGTCAATCATTATGCTACCTTATGGAAAAGTAAGGCACGCTTGGGAAACGGTATAGCTACAGTACCTATCTAACGTTAGCTAGCTAGTGAACTAAGTTACAGTATTTTGCAAGCGAAGTGCCCTACAAGCAACGTGCTTCTTTTTGTGGCTTCTTGCCCGTGAGAACTTCTGAGGGTAACTAGGAAGCTAGTTAGTTTCTTGCTAAATATATTGACAGGACCTATTTCATAATGGTTATTTCCAGATACTATCTACCTAATAACCGCTAGCTTATATTGGGAAGTACGCATAACTGACACAGTTAGCTAGCAAGCATAGCTAGCTACAATTAGATGAAAGCCGCTTACCTTTCTTTCGTACTGGCATGATTAGGCAGTCTCGAGACAATATGTAGCTTGCTAGCCAGCTAGCTCTTTCACCAGTCGAGCAATATAATATAACACTTTCACTCTCCTGGTATCCAAGGGGCATGAAAATCTCTACAACGAAACCACAAGTTCAGATTTAATTTTGCCCACGAACCGTCAAGGAAAAGACGTCACAGTGATATAAAATGAGAAACGACAGCAACATTACAGAGTGGGCGTTCGGGTACAAACTAAAAACGCGACCAGCTAGCTGACAGCTGCACTTCTTGAACCTGTCAGTGGCAAAGAGGTGACGACACCACATATGCAATGGTTGGTATTTTTCTAACTAGGTCCGAATACCCGTTAAAATCCATACAAAGTAGAGAAACGCGTGTTCAGTCGGCTAAAACCAGTCAATCCGCGCATGCATTGGTGTCCAACGTCGCTTGCAAGCAGTGCGGGCTTTAAAATAACTCAAACTCTAAATCCAGTTCAGTGGCACATGTAAACTCAGGCCGTGCCCCCGCGACTTATTCACTCTGTTTCGCAAACTTATCCTTCGTACATTTTCTCGCCAAATACATTTGTATTCCTTCGACTCAAACTTCTTCTGGTATCCCTCCTTTCTTCCCGTGACAGACAATTCCAAACTTTCTTCCAAAATGGCGTCTCGGGGTTGGAAGCACCATATATCACGTGATTTCAAACCCTGCAGTTAACTGCTCATGTAACTCAAGGAAGGAGTTGAAAGGTGATACTTTATATTTTATTGAGCCAGGGGTTTTCAAACTTTTCATGCCCAGGGCATATGTTAGCAAAAAAAAATTAGTCTTATCAGTTGAATGATAATGGCAAATAGAAGCAATCAACATTTTAGGGATAGCCCCCTTTTTGTCCATTTTCACCTAAATGACATACCCAAATCTCACTGCCTGTACCCTGAAGCAAGGATATGCAAATAATTGGTACCATTTGAAAGGAAACACTTTGAAGTTTGTGGAAATGTGGAGAATATTGAATGTAGGAGAATATAACACAATAGATCTTACCACCATCTTTGAAATGCAAGAGAAAGGTCACTGTTGTAGCCATCACTCTGGTTGTAATTCCGATAGTGTCCAAAAGATGGCAGCAGTGTATGTGCAAAGTTTCAGATGGATAACTTGGAGTATGACTGACTGGTCCTCAGTCCCCAGGTACATTTGGGCAAATCGTGAAAAAGACATTCGCATTCATATTCCATTTTTCTGCAAGAATATCGTACAATCTGTATACTTGGACTTTTATTTAGCTTTCCAAGTATTAGTAGTCATATTATAAGTTCAACATTTGCAAAACAACCAGTTTTCATAACTTCATAACTCTGAATATCCTTGTTTTCTGGGCCAAAATGAAAAGGCATACTGTCGTACAAGGTTAGTACCTACATTTTATGACATATACATGGTTTCCGGATACTCCCGTAAAGCCCAGCTCATTGGCTATCTAGCTAGCTTTGTTTGACCCCTATTGGTGCTGACAAAGATACAGTCATTCAAGTGATGGCCGCCCATGTCATCGGCGTGCCATGAAGGCGTCGCTCTCTGACCAAATATGGTGTCCTATAAAATATACTACACCCTTAATAAAATAGTGAAGTCTTGTTACCTTCTAGGATCTCTGAGGAATAGATACAAACGTGATTTGACTCGTTCAAACAACGTTTAGGGTGAGATTTTCACAGATTCCTTTCTTTGCAAATTGAACGGAGTGGAAATACAAAATCGATTGTGCGTGCTATATGGACCTTTTTAGGATATGAAAAATTATTTTATCTAACAAAACGACACTTCATGTTATCTCTGGGACCCTTTGGATGATAAATCAGAGCAAGATTTCAGAATGTAAGTACACATTTCACCTTCAGAGGTGAATTTATCAAACCTATCGCGTTGAAAAAAAGTGTTTTGTTGTTAAGAGCTCTCCTCAATAAGGGTGAGAATTATGGACTCACTAATAGCTACTGTAAATTGGACAGTGCAGTTACAGTGGGGCAAAAAAAGTATTTAGTCAGCCACCAATTGTGCAAGTTCTCCAACTTAAAAAGATGAGAGAGGCCTGTAATTTTCATCATAGGTACACTTCAACTATGACAGACGAAATGAGAAAAAGAAATCTAGAAAATCACATTGTAGGATTTTTAATTTATTTATTTGCAAATTATGGTGGAAAATAAGTATTTGGTCAATAACAAAAGTTTCTCAATACTTTGTTATATACCCTTTGTTGGCAATGACAGAGGTCAAACGTTTTCTGTAAGTCTTCACAAGGTTTTCACACACTGTTGCTGGTATTTTGGCCCACTCCTCCATGCAGATCTCCTCTAGAGCAGTGATGTTTTGGGGCTGTCGCTGGGCAACACGGACTTTCAACTCCCTCCAAAGATTTTCTATGGGGTTGAGATCTGGAGACTGGCTAGGCCACTCCAGGACCTTGAAATGGTTCTTACGAAGCCACTCCTTCGTTTGCCCGAGCGGTGTGTTTGGGATCATTGTCATGCTGAAAGACCCAGCCACGTTTCATCTTCAATGCCCTTGCTGATGGAGGTTTTCACTCAAAATCTCACGATACATGGCCCCATTCATTCTTTCCTTTACACGGATCAGTCGTCCTGGTCCCTTTGCAGAAAAACAGCCCCAAAGCATGATGTTTCCACCCCCATGCATCACAGTAGGTATGGTGTTCTTTGGATGCAACTCAGCATTCTTTGTCCTCCAAACACGACGAGTTGAGTTTTTACCAAAAAGTTCTATTTTGGTTTCATCTGACCATATGACATTCTCCCAATCCTCATCTGGATCATCCAAATGCTCTCTAGCAAACTTCAGACGGGCCTGAACATGTACTGGCTTAAGCAGGGGGACACGTCTGGCACTGCAGGATTTGAGTCCCTGGCGGCGTAGTGTGTTACTGATGGTAGGCTTTGTTACTTTGGTCCCAGCTCTCTGCAGGTCATTCACTAGGTCCCCGTGTGGTTCTGGGATTTTTGCTCACCGTTCTTGTGATCATTTTGACCCCACGGGGTGAGATCTTGCGTGGAGCCCCAGATCGAGGAAGATTATCAGTGGTCTTGTATGTCTTCCATTTCCTAGTAATTGCTCCCACAGTTGATTTCTTCAAACCAAGCTGCTTACCTATTGCAGATTCAGTCTTCCCAACCTGGTGCAGGTCTACAATTTTGTTTCTGGTGTCCTTTGACAGCTCTTTGGTCTTGGCCGTAGTGGAGTTTGGAGTGTGACTGTTTGAGGTTGTGGACAGGTGTCTTTTATACTGATAACAAGTTCAAACAGGTGCCATTAATACAGGTAACGAGTGGAGGACAGAGGAGCCTCTTAAAGAAGAAGTTACAGGTCTGTGAGAGCCAGAAATCTTGCTTGTTTGTATGTGACCAAATACTTATTTTCCACCATAATTTGCAAATAAATTCATTAAAAATCCTACAATGTGATTTTCTGGATTTTCTTTCCTCATTTTGTCTGTCATAGTTGAAGTATACCTATGATGAAAATTACAGGCCTCTCTCATCTTTTTAAGTGAGAGAACTTGCACAATTGGTGGCTGACTAAATACTTTTTTGCCCCATTGTATATTAACAAGAATTTATGCTTTAAGCCGATATAAGACACTTATGTACCAACGTTTCTCTAAAATCTGCGAACTTGACATATCACGCTGCATGATTTACATCTGTCAAGCAGATCACTTTTGTTATGTCGATGGTCACCGCTTTTCAATGTGTGTTGCATTATGGGAATAAAAATTGTCTGACTTGGGTCTACATTGGGGCTGCGGTCAAAACACTCAAGACACACCCCATCCCTTAAATTAACACTGGACACTTCTGATGACATGTCATGACGTCTGACGAGTATACACTTGCAGGGCAAGGGGCAAAGGAGGAAGGAATGATTTTTAAATGGACCACCCTTGGCCGGAAATTTGTCACTCGTTCATCCTGTGATGATAGTGGTTGCTTTATACGCGCTACAGTCAATTATGAGTGCATGTCTATATATAATTATTAATATACGCCTACTGTATGATATCTAGCAAATTAATTAGGGTTAGGGTGCCTAGCTGGAACTTCTGAAGAAGGAAAATGTTTTATTTCTACAATTTCCAAAAGATAACCAAACAAAAACATTTACTTTTTACGAGGCGTGTTTGTGCCGTCATGTGCATTAGTAGCACAATTTGTAACTTATTCGCATTCATTTTTTTACTCACACTATGTTGACTTCTCCATTGATGTTGTTTTTAAGTTTTTGCTGACTTTTCTTAATGGATGTACAATCGTCGCAAATTTAATTATGGGGAGTTTCAGGCCCCGGAGTGAACATCATTGTACACTCGCAAAGCCGACTAAAAACGAGAGCTGCGGGGCTTACGTAGTAAACTTCCCTTGTTTGGCTAATAATTTGGACCAACCTCCAAGATGGCGACGGGGATTTCCCCCAAGTGCATAAGGCGAGGGTAAGTGGATGAGGGTGTGTCTTTTTAAGTGTTTGGACCGCAGTCATAGACTGCATGAACTTGACAAAAAATTATGTGATCAAAGGTTATGAAGTTTGGACTGCAGTCGATGGAAAGTTTCTGCAGTTGCTCTTCACCAACTTCATCCTGCAGCCATCATCTGCATCCTGGTTAAATAAAGGTGAAATAAAATTGTGGCGGCTCTATTGTCAACAAATCATTAGGTTGTTTTTGTTTAACCTGCGCAAACGTGACAAAACCTTTCTGCAATTCATGTATGCATTGGATATATACAAATGAATGGTATATTTGAGGGTCTCTCCCACTAATTGATTGTACAACGTAGGCCTACACCAGGGATGGGCAACTGGCGGCCTGCCCTCTGATACATTTTTAGGGTACTCAGTCGGGTCTCAACTTACTGTTGCGAGTTAGAATAGTAGAATACACACAAGGTGCAATTTCGAAATTTGGTTGTGCATCAGCAATTTTTCTCTTGTTATGTCAGTCACTGATAATCAGTCAATTAGCCCATGTCCGCTAACATGTTTTAGATGGTTAAGTTATTTTAACTGCCAGAAATTACAATATAGCAATTAGACAATTGGAATGGTAGATGTGCAGAAGATGAATGTGCAAGTAGAGATACTGGGGTGCAAAGGAGCAAGATTTAATAAATAAATCAAATACAGTATGGGCTGAGGTAGATAGATGGGCTGTTTACAGATGGGCTATGTACAGGTGCAGTAATCTGTGAGCCGCTCTGACAGCTGGTGCTTAAAGCTAGTGAGGGAGATATGAGTTTCCAGCTTCAGTGATTTTTGCAGTTCGTTCCAGTCATTGGCAGCAGAGAACTGTAAGGAAAGGCGACCAAAGGAGGAATTGGCTTCGGTGGTGACCAGTGAGATGTACCTGCTGGAGCACTTGCTACGAGTGGGTGCTGCTATGGTGACCAGTGAGCTGAGATATGGCGAGGCTTTACCTAGCAGAGACTTGTAGATTACCTGTAGCCAGTGAGTTTGGCGACAAGTATGAAGCGAGGGCCAACCAACGAGAGCGTACAGGTCTCAGTGGTGGGTAGTGTATGAGGCTTTGGTGACAAAACGGATGGCACTGTGATAGACTGCATCCAATTTGTTGAGTAGAGTGTTGGAGGCTATTTTATAGATGACATCGCCGAAGTCGAGGATCGGTAGGATGGTCAGTTAAACGAGGGTATGTTTGGCAGCATGAGTGAAGGATGCTTTGTTGCGATATAGGAAGCCGATTCTAGATTTAATTTTGGATTGGAGATGTTTAATGTGAGTCTGGAAGGAGAGTTTACAGTCTAACCAGAGACCTAGATATTTGTAGTTTTCCACATATTCTAAGTCAGAACCGTCCAGAGTAGTGATGCTGGACAGGCGGGCAGGTGCGGGCAGTGATCGATTGAATAGCATGCATTTAGTTTTACTTGCATTTAAGAGCAGTTGGAGGCCACGGAAGGAGAGTTGTATGGCATTGAAGCGCGTCTGGAGGTTAGTTAACACAGTGTCTAACGAGGGGCCAGAAGTATACAGAATGGTGTTGTCTGCGTAGAGGTGGATCAGAGAATCACCTGCAGCAAGAGCGACATCATTGATGTATACAGAGAAGAGAGTCGGCCCGAGAATTGGAAAGCAGGTGGAAAGCATGGCCAGCGATTTTTGTGATTTTTATTGGACTCAGGTGTGTCTTATTATTTCATGATTGTGTCCCTGTTAAAAGAGGTGTGTTTTCTGTGATCCTTTGCAGAAGCTTGAATTGTTTACTGTGTGCGTTCATTTCCCAAGTGAGTTTGAGAGGGTACTGTGATCCTGTCAAAGTCACCATTATTTGTCAGTTGTACAACCGAATGCCTTCAACTGAAATGTGTCTTCCGCATTTAACCCAACCCCTCTGAATCAGAGAGGTGCGGGGGGCTGCCTTAATCAACATCCACGTCTTCAGCACCCGGGGAACAGTAGGTTAACTGCCTTGTTCAGGGGCAGAACAACAGATTTTTACCTTGTCAGCTCGGGGATTTGAACTTGCAACCCTCCAGTTACAAGTCCAACGCGCTAACCACTAGGGTACCTGCTGCCCAGTCGTGACTTGTGAATGCTGGGTGTCAACATGTCACAGACACAAATCCACACAGTAGGAGGGTTCAAAAATAAATAAATAAATAATAATATATTTTCTCCTCCATGCTGGAAATAGAAATCCATATCTGGTTTGAAGTAGGACTATAAAGATATGACTAATATGAATGGCTAAAATTGCTAAAAACCCTAAATGCCATGTTCATTGTTCAGTAATATTGATATGAGAATATATGCCACTGAACAGAAAATAGTGCTTAAAACCATTAATTTCAAAGTTTAACAAACTATATAACTCTATGCACAAGGTCTACTTTTGACAATTTACACTGAACATTTTACAAAAACACATTAACTGGAGGAACTGTGCAGATGCAAAGTTTGGCAACAAAATGTTGGTTAAATATCCCTCTTTTTTTAAGTGACCACACCCCACCCCCAAATATCTGCTCCAAATTAAGACGTAAAGATGACTGCAGAAAGAATTGGGTGTCAGCTATAAAAAAATCTCTTTTGGCTACCGTATCTCAGTAAAGTCTTGTGTTTATCCTTAACCACTGATTCCTCGTCTGGTCTCTTCTCTGCACCTGGGTTTACCATGTCACAACTATAACTTTTTTCAAAACCATAAATATTTTAAAACCAGTTAGCAAGCACACCACATTTTCTTCAAGAAATGTACTTCTCTAGTTCTACCTTTGTATCTATTTAGGATACATCTCCGTGAAGAGAATTAAATTAATATGATTATTTCTGTGTAGTATAGATCAGGGACCCATGATCAAATTCAGCTTCGCAATTCTGTTACCGGATGTAAATCCACTGCATTTACTCTAGTTCAACAACCAAAAGAGTTTTTTTTATAGCTGACACCCAATTCTTTCTGCAGTCATCTTTACGTCTTAATTTGGAGCAGATATTTGGGGGTGGGGGGTGTGGTCACTTAAAAAGAGGGATATTTAACCAACATTTTGTTGCCAAACTTTGCATCTGCACAGTTCCTCCAGTTAATGTGTTTTTGTAAAATGTTCAGTGTAAATTGTCAAAAGTAGACCTTGTGCATAGAGTTATATAGTTTGTTAAACTTTGAAATTAATGGTTTTAAGCACTATTTTCTGTTCAGTGGCATATATTCTCAAATCAATATTACTGAACAATGAACATGGCATTTAGGGTTTTTAGCAATTTTAGCCATTCATATTAGTCATATCTTTATAGTCCTACTTCAAACCAGATATGGATTTCTATTTCCAGCATGGAGGAGAAAAAATATTATTATTTATTTATTTATTTATTTTTGAACCCTCCTACTGTGTGGATTTGTGTCTGTGACATGTTGACACCCAGCATTCACAAGTCACGACTGCAGAATATACTTTTGTTGAGTCACAAGTCACCAGTGATGTGGTTAGCAGTGGAGGCTCCTCAGAGGAGGAAGGGGAGGACCACCCTTCTCTGTAATGAAGCACCATGAGAGTGAGGATCCATTTGCAGTTTTATTACAATCTTGGTCGTACGAACAGGGTCAATCGCCAGCAAACACAACAGCAGGGATAAGGCAAATCGTAATCCAGGTACAGGCATTAGGTCAGGGCAGGCAGCAAGCTTACAAAAATCAGTCCAGTAAAGAATATAGTCCAGGGCAGGCAGCAAGAATCAAAAAGGGAAAAACAGTCCAGAGTAATACCACGAAATGACAGACACGGGAGAAAACGCTCAGAAATGATCACCAGGGAAACAAGACTTAGCAAAGAGAGAAAGGGAGAGAGAGCCTAAATAGTCTATTAATGGGAGACAGGTGCAACGGTGATTAGAACCAGGTATGTGGGAGTTGTAGTTCAGGGCTTAATATTCAGGAGAGGGTTCCCTCTGGTGGTGAGCAGGAGGAACCGCGGGAGTCTCGTTTGTTACAGAGCCCCCTGTGAGCGGCTCCTGGCGCCGAAGAGGCTTAACAACGCCGGGTCTTCCTCGAGGTCGGGGCCGGTTTCTCCGGGTGCGTCCTATGGAACTCAGTCATGAGTGCGGGTCGAGTATGTCCTCTGCATTAACCCAGGATCGCTCCTCCGGTCCGTACCCTCCCAGTCTACCAGATATTGGAGGAGCCTGCCCGGCGTCTGGAATCGAGTAGATCTCGAAGCCGATATACCTCTCGCCGTCCACCAAGATTGGTGGGGGCCCTGCTCACTGGTCTGCTCCTCCTCCTCCGCTCTCGGACCACCAGCGGGTTTGAGAAGAGATACATGGAAAGTAGGAGAGATACGGTAATTAGCGGGTAATGCCAAACGGAAGGAAACTGGTGTGATTTGTTTGACTATTTGGAAGGGACCCACATACCTGGGACTGAGTTTCTTGCAGGGAGTTTGAGGCGAGGGTCTCGAGTGGATAGCCAGACCCATTGACCTGGAGTATATTCGGGGTTGGGGCGGCGGTGGCGATTGGCCTGCAACCTCTGTCTCCTGACTGCATGTAGTAAGTGGGTATGGGCCTGACTCCAGATGTCCTCACTTCTCTGGAGCCAGTCATTGACAGAGGGTACCTCGGTGGGTTCCCTGACCATGGAAACAGGGAGGTTGGAAGCCCATTACACACTGGAATGGGGTTAAACCGGTGGAGGGTTTCTGGAGTGAGTTCTGTGCATACTCCGCCCACATGAGGAATCGACTCCAGTCTGCTTGGTTCTGATGACAGTAGGATCTGAGAAACCGGGTGATCTCTTGATTGAGGCGTTCTGTTTGACCGTTAGATTGTGGGTGATACCCTGAAGTGAGGCTAATGTTGAGTTGTTGGAAGAATGCTGACCATACTCTGGATGTGAATTGGGGCCCTCGGTCCGACCACGATGTCCTCTGGCAGGCCATAGAAGCGGAACACCAGGTTGCACATGAGTTCGGCAGTTTCCAATGCTGTAGGCAGTTTGGGAGTGGAATCAACCGGCAAGCCTTGGAGAAGCGATCTATGACAGTGAGTATTGTGGTATTCCCATTGGACTTGGGGAGATCGGTAATGAAGTCTATGGCGAGATGGGACCATGGTCGGTGGGGAACTGGTAGTGGTTGCAGTAGGCCCGATGGTAGTTGTCTGAGATGTTTATTTGTGTTACAGGTGGTGCAGTCGTTAATGAACTTTATTGTGTCTGCCCGCAAGGTTGGCCACCAGAAGCTGTTCTGAAGCAGGTGAACCGTGGCCGCGATTCCCGGATGACCGGAGCTGAGTACGGAGTGAACTTGCTTTAGCACTTTCTGACAGAGGTCCTGAGGTACAAACGTTTTGTTAGGGGGCATTCGGGCGGAGGGTCCTTTGTGAGTTGGCTTGGGTGAGCTCTGTCATGATGTCCCACTGAATCGGGGCCACGATTAACGATTCAGGAAGCAGGGTTTCCTTGGGTTCAGTGGGCGCTACACCGTCGTGTTGGCGTGATAATGCGTCTGCCTTGGTGTTCTTAGAACCGGGACGATAGGTAACAGTGAAGTCAAATCGTGTGAAGAAGAGTGCCCACCTCGCTTGTCTGGGGTTCAGTCTCTTGGCAGACCTCAAGTATTCCAGGTTCTTGTGGTCCGTTAGAATCACGAAGGGATGTTTAGCTCCCTCCAGCCAATGACGCCACTCCTCCATAGCTGCTTTCATGGCCAACAGTTCCCGGTTTCCGACGTCGTAGTTCTGCTCGGCTGGACTAAGTTTGCGGGAATAATAGGGGCACGGATAGAGCTTGAGTGGGGATCCGTGCGCTGTGAAAGAATAGCTCCAATGCCCAGATTAGATGCGTCCACCTCAACTGTAAACGGGAGTTCAGGATTAGGGTGGTGGAGGATGGGGGCCGATGTGAAACGTGCCTTGAGTTCTCTGCGAAAGCCTCCTGTGCTGTAGTTGACCAGGTGAGGTGTGATGAGTTTCTTTTAGTCATAGAGGTTAAGGGCGGCTACCGAGCTGAAATTCCTGATGAAGCGTCGGTAGAAGTTAGCAAATCCCAAGAAGCGTTGTAACTCCTTTAAGGTTACTGGCAGGGGCCAGTCTAGAACGGCCTTGACCTTCTTCTCGTCCATGGCGACTCCTCCTGGCTGATGATGTAGCCCAAAAAAGATGTGGAAGTCTGGTGAAATTCGCACTTCTCTGCTTTGGCGTATAGCTGGTGATCTATGAGTCGTTGCAATACTGTTCTCACATGTTGCACATGTTCTTCATAGGTGTTGGAATAGATGAGAATGTCATCAATGTACACAATTACCCAGCGATTCAGCATGTCCCGAAAGACGTCATTGATAAATGATTAAAACACGGAGGGACTATTAGACAGCCCGAAAGGCATAACCAGATACTCATAGTGCCCAGTGCTGGTAGAAAAGGCTGTCATCCATTCATCACCGTCCCGGATGCGAATGAGGTTGTAGGCGCTGGAGGTCCAGTTTGGAGAAGTACTTGGCTTGGCGGAGTTGTTCTAGGGCAGCTGGAACCAGCGGTAAAGGATATCGAAACTTGACAGTGATGTCGTTGAGACCCCGGTAGTCAATACAGGGGCGTAAACCACCGTCTTTCTTTTTAACAAAGAAGAAGCCCGCGGCTGCAGGTGATGTCGATGCTCTAATGAACCCCTTCGATAGTTCTTCCTCGATGTAGTTTTCATGGCTTCTGATTCGGGTTGAGATAGGGAAAGATTCGGCCCTTGGGTGGCTTTGTACCTGGTAGTAGCTCGATGGCACAGTCGCTTGATCGGTGAGGGGTAGTTCCATCGCCTTGGTCTTGCTGAAAGCTTTGATGAGGTCAGAGTATTCAATGGGTAGAGTGGGGAAAAGAGCTGGCTCGTCCTTTACCGTAACGGCCTGAATGGAGAGTGAAGGGCTGCCAGTTAAGCAGTTGGAGTGGCATGACGGGTCCCATTTGATGATACGACCCTCCCTCCATGAGATGAGCGGGTTATGTTGCCGTAGCCAGGGAAGCCCAAGGATTACCGGGTTATGGGGTGATGTGATGACGTTAGAAGCGAATTACCTCCGTGTGGCGGGTACCGGTCTGTAGTCGAAGGTCCACGGTGGTGTGCAGGACCCGAGAGGTCGTCCATCTAGCGCCTCCACTGCCAATTGAGAGTCACAGGTGATTAATGGAAATTGTTGTTGTTGGGCAAACTCATGAGACATAAAGTTGCCGGCTGCTCCGGGAGTCTAATAGTGCTGATGTGGTTATATGGTTGTCCTCTAGAGATAATACTATCGGCACTTTGATGCAGGAACTGGAGTGGTGTGCTTGAACACAAGGACTCACCGAAGAGGGATTACGAGGAGGTGGTCTTGTGGGGCAAAACGCCCTTAGATGGCCCGGTTGACCACAATAGAGGCAGAGATGTTGACGTATGCGGCGTTCACGTTCCTCCGGAGTCAGGTGAGTATATCCGAGCTGCATGGGTTCGGTTGGAGGCAGAGTCACGGGGCATTGTGTGCTGGTGGATCCCGTTCTGAGTGGGCGCCGTGATCGAATCAGATTGTCAATCTGTATGGTGAGTTCGATGAATTGATTCAGCGATCTCCCTTCATCTCGGCAGGCCAGTTCAGACTGTAATTCCAAGCTGAGTCCCTTGCGAAAGAGCAGTTTAAGCGTGCTCTCAACCCAGTCGGTTTGAGCTGCCAGAGTGCGAAATGTCAAGGCATATTCTGCTGCAGTATTCCTGCCCTGGTTCAACGCGAGTAGTCGGTCACCAGCTCTCATGCCTCCCTCCGGGTGTTCAAATACTTCCCGGAAGCGTTGAAGAAAGGCACGAACGATGGAAAAGCCGTGCCATCCTCTCTCCAAACCGCCGTTACCCACTCTAACGCTCTGCCAGTGAGGAGAGAACATACCAGGGAAATCTTGCTGGCGTCAGTGACATACATCGCTGGTTGTTGATCAATGAATAATGAACATTGCAGTAGAAATCCCTTACTCTTAGTGGGGTTACCGTCAAACTTATCAGGGAGAGCCAGGCGTGGGTTAACTGTGGGTGCCGGTGGTGGAGAGGTGCCCATACTTGCGTTCGGCTGAGGAGGGGCTGAGTTCGAGCGACATCTGCAACCTCTGTAGCGTCGGACGAGTTCCTCCGTTACCGTAGTTAGATGGGTTAGCTGCTGTTGATGAGGCGAGCTGGTTTGCTTGAGTGGAGATCTCCGTGGACATTTGGACCAGAGCTGCTGGATCGCGAAGTGGCGAAGTCTTCTGTAATGAAGCACCATGAGAGTGAGGATCCATTTGCAGTTTTATTACAATCTTGGTCGTACGAACAGGGTCAATCGCCAGCAAACACAACAGCAGGGATAAGGCAAATCGTAATCCAGGTACAGGCATTAGGTCAGGGCAGGCAGCAAGCTTACAAAAATCAGTCCAGTAAAGAATATAGTCCAGGGCAGGCAGCAAGAATCAAAAAGGGAAAAACAGTCCAGAGTAATACCACGAAATGACAGACACGGGAGAAAACGCTCAGAAATGATCACCAGGGAAACAAGACTTCGCAAAGAGAGAAAGGGAGAGAGAGCCTAAATAGTCTATTAATGGGAGACAGGTGCAACGGTGATTAGAACCAGGTATGTGGGAGTTGTAGTTCAGGGCTTAATATTCAGGAGAGGGTTCCCTCTGGTGGTGAGCAGGAGGAACCGTGGGAGTCTCGTTTGTTACATTCTCAGTGTATTTCATAAACATTTTTGTAATTGTAAAACATAATTAAAATCCTTTTTAGATTAACTATATTAAATATAATCACGTTACCAAATAACTGAATTAAAAAACACTAATTTGCAAAGAAGGTATACAGTAGCCTCAACAGCACTCTGTAGGGTAGCACCATGGTGTAGCCAGAGGACAGCTAGCTCCGTCCTCCTTTGGGTACATTGACTTCAATACAAAACCTAGGAGGCTCATGGTTCTCACCCCCTTCCATAGACTTGCACAGTAATTATGACAACTTCCGGAGGACGTCACGTCCTCCAGCCTATCAGAGCTCTGCAGCATGAACTGACATGTTGTCTTCCCAATCAAAAAATCAGATAATGAATCTAGTACTGAAAGCATAAGCTACAGCTAGCTAAGCACTGCAGTATATACAATGTTGTGAGTAATTGACTCAAAGAGAGAGAAAGACAATAGTTGAACAGTTAACAAATTAATTTCTTCCAAAATGGAGAAGCAAGAGAGAAATAGAGAGAGAGAGATTTCATTTTTACTTTCTGTTTCACTTACTTAGCTAGCAAATTTAGCTAGTTGGTTTAGCCTACTGAAACACAGAGGGATGCTATGTTAGCTAGCGGGCTATGACTTTCCAACACAACACTGGAACTCTTCCAAATCAAGGTAAGCTTTTGAGATTACTAATTTATTGCCACCGGTGCCCGCCGGTGTACATGCTTACTGACTGTACACTATAACGTTATTGCATGATTGTAGCGGGTTTACTAATGCATTAGTTCTATTAGCTATGCTGACTATGACATTACTTTAGCTAATATGGTGACAACGATGTAGTGGTTTGGCTTGGAACTTTTTTTCCCACATACAGCTGATGTATTGTGCATTGGAGTCCACAAGGGAAATCCCAAGGGAAGAGGTGAGAGGAGGAGAGCGCATGGATGCGAGAAAGAATACAATGTGGCTGCTATGAAAGTGAACTGTGTTTACGCATGATCAGGGGTGTATTCATTCTGCCGTTTCTGTTGAAAAACGTTTCTTAAACGGAAACAAACAGATCGAAACAGGGATAAACATACTTGAATTTGTCCAATAGAAAGTCTTGTTTGCAACTGTTGGACTAATGATTACACCTTATAACAGCTAGATGGAGGCAAGAGTGTGCAAGGCAGTATTGAATGTCTGTCTGTCACCTCAAATTTGTCTCTCGACCTACGTTGTAAACTTTCATTCATAGGCTAGGTTGTAGCAACCTCATGATGGGCATAGGGAAACTTTGAGTATAATGTAGTAGCCTAAACCTGTCGCTGTTACATTGAACTGGGTGAATGGAATATGAATGAGAGTGATCCAATATGCTATAATAGAAATAAGGCCATGCTCATAAAAAAAGAATTGTCCTCCCTCGTCTTAAACGGCACTGACCGCAACTGGTAGTTAGGGTGTGTGCTGAGTTTTGAGACCAGCTCTGACAAGAACACCCAACATTGCAGTTGTTCTATCCCTCTATATTAACATGTCCAGTTGCACATATTCAATGCACAACCAGGAGTCCTTTACCTCAGGTCTCTGTCATTGAACAGATGCAAACAATTCAAGCCCTGGTCCAGATTAAAAAGCAGTTCCAGTAAAATAGGGTTTTAATTTTATTTAGTCATATTTTATGAATTACCTTCTCTGAGTCTGCCTCAGTGTAAAAGTATATAAACGCAGGCCTTCTGTTATGCAGTGCTCCCTCTATCACACCGTTGTTAAAGTATTTCAGCCTGAAGCACAGATCATTGTGAGCAATGTTCCCTCTAATTTCTTGGGGCACTGAGAAAATTGTAGGTCTTATGAGCGGAAACTTGAACATTGTGAGAATTTTGTGCAACTTCCAGCTCGCGTTTACAGTGAACACAGGCTGTACCCTTACAGTTTTAGACAGTAGCCAATAGGCTATTGTGGTTATTTGAGTATAATGTAGGACTACCAACAAAACCAACGTAGCAAATCACATAACATTTTCACATGGAATAGCTATATGTGGTGTTCAATGCAGGCCTGCATTGCATGAGACTTTAAAAAAGGTTTTTTACATTATGAAGGGCTTGACATTAATGTAATACTTTTTTACATAGTCTGTAACACCATGGGCCAAATAGGTGACTGTAAATTGCTTTGTATTGTGTTTTATGATGCAATAAACCACTTTACATAATACAATTAATTATTATTACCATACAGAGAATTAGACAACTGGTAGTTAGGGTGTGTGCCTCTGCATATATGATTATTTGCATTTTCAAGCCTGTCTCAAAAATACAACACTGCCCCTTTAATTAAGACACAAGCTTTTTACCTGAAATGCTTTTCAAAGCCTACACGTTTTGTGCTCTTGTAGGAAGCATTAACTCCCCTTTGCTGACCTACACTTATCTATAACTGGGCTAATAACTCACTAACTAACAAAGAATATCAGAAAATGTTAATTAACACTTGCGGTCTGATCTGAACTTATCTGAAAAGCGAATTCACTCACGGAATTTTACTTCTCTGCGCTCTGACTCTGCCTACAACAAAATGATAGACTCAATCTTGCGAAGTTAGATTTGTTTTGGTTTGTTACATTGAAAAGGGTCTGATATAAGTTGATTAGATCACAGAAAAAACATTGATCTATATAGTGCTATTATGACTCTCCTGGTTGAGGATCCAAGGTCTCAGATCAGCTTGGCAATTGGCTGACAGATAGCCAGACCCCCCTCTCTCCCAAAGGAGAAGAGAGGGGGGGCTGGGCCAGTTTTATGACACCTCACGTCAATCATAAATTGTATGCAGCAGACGACCCCTTTTGGTCTCTAGTATCAAGATTGGAATGTCTTTGTTACAGAGACATTTTTCCGCCCAAAAACTCTAACGTCCAAAGAGTGAAGTTTGAAACAACATTTCTAAGATGGGAATGTTAACAATGGTCAGTGGGGATCTAAAGAATCTTAAAAATAGGAATGTGATTTTAGTTTTCATGTCCCTTGCACATTAACTAAGAATGAGGTCAGAAGAGCGTGTCAGTGTGATGGAACCGCCCTTTTCGATCAGAGTGATTAAATGGACTCGCTAAGAATGAACATGAGACCAACAAACGTGAAGCGTGAGCTAAACGTTACAAATAGTTAAACCTCTAAGACCAGAAAATGTGTAGCTGTGGCCACTTGGCTGAAAGCATTCCGAACTTGACGCTTCACACGAGGTGAAGAAGATAAAGACTAGACCAGAACATTTGACAGTCTGCAGCTGTGCATGTAAAGGGATCAAGAACTTTGGCTATATACCCGAGAAAAGAGGCAAGAAGCTCACCTCAGACAATCACTGGTGAATCATTAAAGCCACAGACAACTACGAAGGTCATTGTGACCGCTGGTGGACAACCAGAGCCTTACACCCATCGAGCCCTTCCCATGGATGGATTGATTGGTTGCAACAGAGAGACGACGAACAAAGACATCTACACGTAAATACATTACATTTCTTACCCACTGCATGGCATATGAGTAATGTGAGAATAGTTCTAGAATGTATCCACGATAAATGTCCCTTTCTCGATCTCTCTCTTTCCCACCCCCTCTCCATTGTGTAACAAGCCGTCATATCTTGTCAGTCCACTAGGGACTTTTCTCTCATGCAAGTGTTTATGTGTATTCTGTGTTATTGTTTAGTTAGTTTACAACTTTCAAAATGCCATTGTATTTATAATATGCATACCTGGTTTACATTCAAAGCACACAGAATGAAATAGTTCCTTCCCCAAGACTTCCATATCTCTATTCCATCACCATTGGAATTTCCCATCACACTATATGTGTACAGTTTAATATTCAGAACAGCTATACATTTTTTGACACCGTAATATGATTACTGCAGATGTCATGTTTTTTTCATCCCTATCTGGGCAACATGCTCATAATTAATCTTGTCATAAATCTGGGTTTTGGCAGCCACAGTCTTAAGCGCAGGCTGAAACACAACGCCACACACACCACACAGCACAGCTAGCTAGAATCACACACACACACACACACACACACACACACACACACACACACACACACACACACACACACACACACACACACACACACACACACACACTTACAATTAGTGTTCTGACACGTTCAGAGCCTGTGTCATCCTCACATTGAAATCCATACGTTAAATGGTTACATGGTAACATTAGTCTCACGTTACCATACTACAATGTATGGAACGTGAGGAAGCCATGGAAATTGAGGTTCAATGTTAATAGAGCACTTTTCTGGATGAAAACAGTTATTAAAACAGTAAGTGTACATGGATTCATGTTGAATTTCTGCCCTTGAGGGCCGATGCTGTAATGGGTTTCGTCTTTCCATTTTGTTGTTAATTAATGTCATGTATTGGCCATACACAATTTACTCACCTGGGCGGTGGTCAGTAGGGCTGTGTGGTTCAGTTGGTAAAGCATAGTGCTTGCAACACCAAGGTTGTGGGTTTGATTCCCATGGGAGACAAGTACAAGAAAATGTATGCACTTCCTACTGTGGGTCACTCTGGATAAGAGCATCTGCTAAAATGTAAATGTAGGGCACACTGGAACAATATATATATTTTTTTATTTTTTGGGAAAACTAAAATGAGTGTCTCTTATTGGACAAGTTCAGGTAGTACCTCCCTGTTTCGAAACATTGTCTCGTTATTGGACACAACTCTGGTTTCCCAGGTCTGAAGCAGTCCCTTATTAGAGAGAAAGAGTAAAAACAAGGCATTAGTGATGTGACCCCTATTACCATAATAACATTTACAGTGAAAATATATTTGGTATCAGCGGTGGGGTGGCCTTTGTAGGAGCGGGTACCTGTGGCATTTGGGGCTTGGTGTGAATGCTAGGACATGTTGAGAGAGGGGAAATACTGTAGCATGGTGTATGTGAGAATACTAACTGGCTCTTCTTGAGACCTCGGCCCATATCCACAATGTGTCTCAGAGTAGGAGTGCTGATCTGTCCATACAATCTTATTCATTACTAACTAATATACAAAACTGATCCTAGATCAGCACTCCTACTCCGAGACGCTTTGTGGATACGGGCACTGGGCTTTTGTGGCACACTCAGTAGTGCTCATACCTCTGCACTACAGGATCCATGGATTAAGCCCCCAGTACTCTCCCCAACTTCAGAGAAATTGAGACAAAGCACTGAGTCAAGCTTAAGCTGGGTAGCCCCACACAACAAATACATATGGACCACCACTCCTACAAGGAACCCATCAACTTAGACTTTGATTGAGTCACTCCTTGTCTTTGTACAAAAGGCTCCTTAAAAGCTTCTACCCACAAGCCATAAGACTGCTGAATAATTAATCAAATGGCCACCCGGACTATTTACATTGACAACGCTCCTTTGTTTTTACACTGCTGCTTCTAGCTGTTTATTATCTATGCATAGTCACTTTACTCCTACCTACATGTACAAATTACCTCGACTAACCTGTACCCGCGCACATTGACTCGGTACCGGTACCCCCTGTATATAGCCTCGTTATTTTATTGTGTTACTTTTTATTTTATTTTGTACTTTATTTTATTTAGTAAGTATTTTCTTAACTCTATTTCTTGAACTGCATTGTTGGTTAAGGGCTTGTAAGTAAACATTTCACGGTAAGGTCTACACTTATTCAGGGCATGTGACAAATAACATTTGATTTGATTTGATTTAAAGGAGATCTTACCCACTCAGCTGAATACTGTGCAGTAACCCCAAGCCACCCCTAGGCCCGTATTCAAAAAGCCTCTCAGAGTAGAAGTGCTGCTCTAGGATAAGGTTCCCCCTGCCCGTATAATCTTATTACTTATTATCTAAAAGACAAAACTGATCCTAGATCAGCACTCCTACTCTGAGACACTTTTTATTAATACAGACCATGAAGACAAGGGAAGGGAACAAGCCAGATGGGAAGAGGAAGCTGCTTTGAATGCTGTGATAGAGTGTATTATGTACTCGTCGTATGTGGTCATAAGTGGTAATAACAAATTATTAGAGTGTATGATGCAGGTTGCAACCACAGAACTAGACCGAGTAGAACGGGCGATTGATTTTATTTCTATGGTTGCAACCTAAATTAATTCTGAGTCAAGATGCTGATTCAAGCATAAATTGTTTATCAGTAGGCCTAATAATGGCATCAATGTTAAGCGCATTAGGCCGGTAACCTTAAGGTTGCTGGTTTGAATCCCTGAGCCGACTAAGTAAAAAATCTGACGATGTACCCTTGCGCAAGTCACTTAACTTTACTTGCTCTGGAGATGGCTAAAACGTCAATCATGGTACAAACATGTTGTCGTTATCTATATTGTTGGCAGTTAAGTGTTACCAGAGCATCTATAATTAAACTATATTTAGCCCTATATCATAAAGTTGCTTGTGTAAGTTTTTGTGTAAGTTTTTTACATTGGACCAACCGGTCCAATTGAGACACATATAAACAGTGTACGCTTGTTTTCACATCTTAAGCCATAATAGGTACAATGGTGTATCATGTAACCACTGCTCTTGTCAATTCCTTAACAGTGTTATGTGTGTTAGCAATTCTCTGTAACACAGGGTTGATTTTATAGAGGTTGTCAATGGTGAATTACATTAGCAATGACATGATGACCAACAGGCACTTCTCTCAGCCTATTATGGTCTGACTAAGTAAGTCATTTCATTAGAATGTATAGCCTACAACAGTTCATTTGTTTACACTGGCAATAGATATCTCTCTTCTTCTCTTTCTCTATAGCGCTCTCTCTTGCTTTTTTCTCTATAACTCTCCATCTCTAGAGCTTTGCAATAAGCATCCTTTATTCGATTGTCACTTCATTTACACAAATCCCTGTCATGCATTGCATAGATAATCTGTAACAATAGACTAAATTAGCCCCCGAGTCAGCGGGATTTGTTCTTTAATATCAGACATAATAACAGTGGGGCTGATATAGGAACGTGTGAAATGTCCAAATTAACACTCATAGATTCAGATGACAACGATTGTTGATTTAAGATGAGTGACAGGATGTTTTTTTTACTCACAGAGGGAGAGATATATTTTTTTAAATGTTACTGTAGCTGTTTTATTAATGATTTAGTCAGGTTTGGAGTTCACGGAGAGGGAGATAGAGAGTCTGCACATGTGTTTGTTTGTATGTTACCATTTGTGGTCAGCTGGTTATTGGTTCACATGGAGCTTTTTGGAGCTTCATTAATAAAATGCTCTGTCCACATGGTAAGGACCTTCTGTGGTGCTCGTGCACTAATGCCATAGAGTGGCCCATCTCAGGACAGCCCCTTTGGGGCATAAACAGGGCAGTTGGGCTGTCAGCTTGCTGAGGCTTTGGGACCACACATGAAATTCCCATCATTTACGGCATTACCAGAACGTAAGTAGCGATGTTCTGAGAAGGATAAAATGTCAAATTTTCGAATGTTTGACAGAGGTTCTCAGGGATGTCCCTAGAGCTTGCTCCCTCAGCATTTGCACATATTCTCTATGTGCTGGTTTCCCAGACCCAGATCAAGCGTACCCCTGATCTAAAAAGCAAGCTTGATAGAAAGTATCTAATGAAATTGGCTTTTGAATCCAGGAATAGGATCAATCTGCATCCATGGAAACTTTCTCTGTTTTTTTAAGCATCACTATACTAGGGGTGTGCCGAGTAGTCAGAATTTGTAACGGATATGGGCAAGTTTTGGTACACGATTATGACCAAAGTATTTTTTTGTAATTATCCGTGATCTGAATTCTTTTTTATTTTCAGGTCCCAGCAAGCATCTTTCTCTTGTCAGTCAGTAACAGAATTTTTAAACCATTGTCTTTGAGTCAGTCATTTGCGAGGTTCAATGGGGTCTAAATAACTCAACTGGCTAGTTTGCCTGTCTGTAAAGATAAGAGCCGGCTGTGCGTTGATCCTGCTGTTCTGATTGGATCGAGTGAAGCTGTATTTCTCTGACCACTCTCTTCATAATGTCTGTCACCCGATCACTTTTCCTCGCATGTTTTTGGACTGATCATTTAGATTGCTGCTGCCTGCTACTATAATAAATCACATGGTGACGTTTGCTATCAAGCTCTCAATGTGCATAATATCTAACAAACAGGGCAAGAGTAGGGAAAAAAGATGAAGCGCTGCCCGCTGCAAGTTGAGGACAAGACACACACACAGACCCACTCCTTCACTCGCCGCTCTTAATCTGCAGCTTTTTTGCAGTGCGAATGTGCACCGAGATATTTTGCCAACATCTATTTTGGCATATTAAACACTTCAATTTTTTCAGAGTATCATCCGATTCGACAATCAACTGTCAATTTACGAATAGGATTGCGAATACGAGTATGGCCATGTCGACACACCCCTAGTCTATACCACACATTCCTTCTGCAATCTATGTTTTGTTTCCTCTTGTACTTTAGTCTGTACATTCTGAGCTTAACCAAAACACTGCTGTGCGTCACATTTTCTACCTCTCCTCAGAGCAGAGAAAGAAGGCCTTCTCTTCCTAACAGAGTCTGCGAAAACATTGCATCGCTTAACAGACCACATTTCCCAATTGACGGACTTGGGTGCAAATGCGAAGAGAGAAAAAGGAAAGGAACACAAAAGCTAAATAATGTTCATCACACCAGACAACCAATCAGCCTCCTGCCTGGCTGGCACCAACATTTCTAGCCATCTCAAATTTTCCAAGATAAGCAGTTATTGTCACTGACAGGCAGGGGCGGACTTACGCAGCTAGAGAACGTTAAGATAATTAACTAAACTTTTCATAGGAACATTCCCGTGATGTGCAAAGAATGTTTCCAAGAGAGCATTCCCTTAATGTCAAATAGAAGTTACCCAGAACGTGGTTACCATTTTCTCAGAACTTAAGATGTTCATGTTCAACACGTTTCATGGGAACGTTGCAGGAACATTCATCTGTCCAGTTCTGTGGGTTAGGAGAATATTCCATCAACGTCCCATCAAACATACAGTGAGGGAAAAAAGTATTTGATCCCCTGCTGATTTTGTACGTTTGCCCACTGACAAAGAAATGATCAGTCTATAATTTTAATGGTAGGTTTATTTGAACAGTGAGAGACAGAATAACAACAAAAAAATCCAGAAAAACGCATGTGAAAAATTTTATAAATGGAATTTCATTTTAATGAGGGAAATAAGTATTTGACCCCCTCTCAATCAGAAAGATTTCTGGCTCCCAGGTGTCTTCTATACAGATAACAAGCTGAGATTAGGAGCACACTCTTAAAGGGAGTGCTCCTAATCTCAGTTTGTTACCTGTATAAAAGACACCTGTCCACAGAAACAATCAATCAATCAGATTCCAAACTCTTCACCATGGCCAAGACCAAAGAGCTCTCCAAGGATGACAGGGACAAGATTGTAGATCTACACAAGGCTGGAATGGGCTACAAGACCATCGCCAAGCAGCTTGGTGAGAAGGTGACAACAGTTGGTGCGATTATTCGCAAACGGAAGAAACACGAAAGAACTGTCAATCTCCCTCGGCCTGGGGCTCCATGCAAGATCTCACCTCGTGGAGTTGCAATGATCATGAGAACGGTGAGGAATCAGCCCAGAACTACACGGGAGGATCTTGTCAATGATCTCAAGGCAGCTGGGACCATAGTCACCAAGAAAACAATTGGTAACACACTACGCCGTGAAAGACTGAAATCCTGCAGCGCCCGCAAGGTCCCCCTGCTCAAGAAAGCACATATACATGCCCGTCTGAAGTTTGCCAATGAACATCTGAATGATTCAGAGGACAACTGGATGAAAGTGTTGTGGTCAGATGAGACCAAAATGGTGCTCTTTGGCATCAACTCAACTTGCCGTGTTTGGAGGAGGAGGAATGCTGCCTATGACCCCAAGAACTCCATCCCCACCGTCAAACATGGAGGTGGAAACATTATGCTTTGGGGGTGTTTTTCTGCTAAGGGGACAGGACAACCTCACCGCATCAAAGGGACGATTGACGGGGCCATGTACCGTCAAATTTTGGGTGAGAACCTCCTTCCCTCAGCCAGGGCATTGAAAATGGGTCGTGGATGGGTATTCCAGCATGACAATGACCCAAAACACACGGCCAAGGCAACAAAGGAGTGGCTCAAGAAGAAGCACATTAAGGTCCTGGAGTGGCCTAGCCAGTCTCCAGACCTTAATCCCATAGAAAATCTGTGAAGGGAGCTGAAGGTTCGAGTTGCCAAATGTCAGCCTCGAAACCTTAATGACTTGGTGAAAATCTGCAAAGAGGAGTGGGACAAAATCCCTCCTGAGATGTGTGCTAACCTGGTGGCCAACTACAAGAAACGTCTGACCTCTGTGACTGCCAACAAGGGTTTTGCCACAAAGTACTAAGTCATGTTTTGCAGAGGGGGTCAAATACTTATTTCCCTCATTAAAATGCAATTCCATTTCAAACATTTTTCACATGCGTTTTCAGGATTTTGTTTTTGTTATTCTGTCTCTCACTGTTCAAATAAACCTACCATTAAAATTATAGACTGATCATTTCTTTGTCAGTGGGCAAACATACAAAATCAGCAGGGGATCAAATACTTTTTTCCCTCACTGTACACAGAACATGTTTGCTATGTTCTCAGAATATAAGATATTAATATTCTAGACATGTTAACACTAGAACTGCCAAAAAAGTCAATCTGACTTTTTAAAATGTTGTAATTTCAATAACTTAAATTCTATAAAAACCTTGAACCCACCTGTCCCTGACTTTTTTTATTAAATATGTGTACATGTGTGTAGCAGAACTTTTAGATAAATATTATAAAATACCCCGACAAATCTGAGTATTTCATCCTCAAAGCGCCACGATGGTCAAAATGACCTTATGCATATTTAACAGTAGAATAGCAGGCCTCGAGGAGTAGACCTACCAATAGCCACCAGTCTAATCCAATTAACTAGAAAAGCCTGGCCACGTTGGACTGAGTGCCAAAGTCATTCTCGTCCGCCGACTGGGTGGACTTGTTGCAGCTCAGCAGTGAAGGCTAATATGGAGCTGCAGGATTGTGGCTGCTGTTCCCACACCGCTGTTGCCCACGCCAGGGCCTTGCCCGAGAGTAGAGAGATGATGTAGGTGATCATAGCCTGATCGGTGTGGAACGAGGACTGTAGCTCGAACACCAGAGAGCACTGGGTGAGGAACTCCTTGGATCCTCCCGGGTGGCCGTCTTACCGCTCAGGGGCTGGGATCAAAATCAAATCAAACTTTATTTGTCACATGCGCCGGATACAACAAGTGTAGACTTTACAGTGAAATGCTTGGTATGTTTGGACCATGTTAGTTCGTTGGTGATGTGGACACCAAGGAACTTGCTCCTTTGTCTTGCTCACATTGAGGGAGAGGTTGTTGTCCTGGCACCACATTGCCAGTTCTCTGACCTCCTCCCTATAGGCCATCTCATCGTTGTCGGTGATCAGGCCTAGGGTACAGGGAATACAGGAGGGGACTAAGTACACACCCCTGAGGGGCAGACGTGTTGTTGCCTACTCTTACCACCTGGGGGCAGCCCGTCAGGTAGTCCAGGATCCAGTTGCAGGATCCAGGTGTTTAGTCCCAGAGACCTTAGCTTAGTGATGAGCTTCGTGGGCACTATGGTGTTGAACGCTGAGCTGTAGTCAATGAACAACATTCTCACATAGGTGTTCCTTTTGTCCAGGTCAGAAAGGGCAGTGTGGAGTGCGATTGAGATTGCGTCATCTGTGGATCTGTTGGGGCGGTATGCAAATTGGAGTGGGTCTATGGTGTCCGGTAGGATGCTGTTGATGTGAGCCATGACCAGCCTATCAAAGCACTTCATGGCTACCGACGTGAGTACCACGGGGCGGTAATAATTTAGACAGGTTACCTTTGCGTCCTTTGGCACAGGGACTATGGTGGTCTGCTTGAAACATGTAGGTATTACAGACTCGGTCAGGGAGAGGTTGAAAATGTCAGTGAAGACACTTGGTTGGTCCGCGCATGCTCTGAGTACACGTCCTGGTAATCCATCTGGCCCAGCGGCTTTGTGAATGTTGACCTGTTTAAAGGCTTTGTTCACATCGGCTACCGAGATCATTATCACACGGAACAGCTGGTGCACTCATGCATGCTTCAGTGCTGCTTGCCTTGAAGCGAGCATAAGGCATTTAGCTTGTCTGGTCAATGGGCAGCTCGCGTTTCCCTTTGTAGTCCGTAATAGTTTTCAAGCCCTGCCACATCCGACAAGCGTCAGAGCCGGTGTAGTAGGATTTAATCTTATTCCTGTATTGACGCTTTGCTTGTGTGATGGTTCGTCTGAGGGAATAGCGGGATTTCTTATAAATGTCCACTCCTTGAAAGCGGCAGCTATAGCCTTTAGCTCAGTGCGAATGTTGCCTATAATCCATGGCTTCTGGTTGGGATATGTACATACAGTCACTGTGGGGACGATGTCGTCAATGCACATATTGATGAAGCCGATGACTGAGGTGGTGTACTTCTCAATGCCATTGGATGAATCCCGGGAACATATTCCAGTCTGTGCTAGCAAAACAGACCTGTAGTGTAGCATCCGCATCATCTGACTACTTCCGTATTGAGAGAGTCACTGGCACTTCCTGCTTTAGGATTTCGGGTTCCCAGTGCAGATTCCCTGGAGGAACTACAGCGACGCCTTTAGCAATGGGTGATGAGACTTGGGCATTGGCTCCTCCTGGGTTGTGGTTGGACTGTGGTTAGAGAGAGTCGGTAAGTGCCTAGAGGGTTTCTGATATCTGGAAGAGTTGTTCTGGCTGCCGCCCCAGCAGTGCTCCTTGGTGGATTACAACCTTCTTGATCTGGGTGATCTCTGCTGGGTCCATGTTGTAGGCTGAAGCTTGCTGTGGCATGGTGAGGTTGGACCAGGTGCAGAGAGAAGACCAGACGAGGAATCAGTGTTTAAGGATAAACATAAACTTTACTAAGAAACGGTAATGGAAGAATCACAGTAACACTGGGAAAACAACAAACACTAAGTCTGCTCATTGGAAATAAAACACCAGCAGTCCTCAGAGTCATTTAATAATATGCATGGAGTGTTATAGTTGTATGATTTTATCACAATGCAAGCCTGCTTATTGGAAATAAAACACCAGCAGTCCTAATGCAATGCAATATGAGCTTCACAGTGAAACACAACTATTCTGGTTATTTATCATTCTTAAACAGTAAGCAAAATAGCTTATTTCACTATATATCTTTTTTTGCTTCAGCCTCTGTACAATGCATTACATGTCATACGTCCACAACGATGTACCAAGCAATTTGTGAGAGGAGGACACCACGTAAAATTATTCTGGTTGGTGTCAGCTTATTAATTCACTAACAGGTACTGAGAAAATCAATTATGTTACTTGATTACTTGTTATTCATGTTAACTATTTCTATTCTTGGGATAGTTGTTTACTGAATTGCGGGTTCCCAGTATCCTTCCGCCCCCTCTCTGACCTCTGATAGTAATGCACCTAGGTCCTAGGTTATGCAAATTAGCTGCACATCAATTATGTTACTTGATTACTTGTTATTCATGTTAACTATTTCTATTCTTGGGATAGTTGTTTACTGAATTGCAAATTAGGTCTCAATTCTATCAGATCTGCTTTAGCCAACCTCCGCATAGCGCATGTTAACTATTTATATTCTTGGGATAGTTGTTTACTGAATTGCTAGCACTAGTTGCTCATGCTGCTACATTGGCTACAATGTAAACAGACCTAGCTAGCTAGCTAGCTAGCGTAAAAGCTAGCTTTGTTGACACCAGATATAAGATGAGGGCAGTTTCCTGTTTAGGTTAGAGGTCACGTCAAAGTACGTTTCAGATTTAGCAGATTTTAAGCGCTCTGCGTTCTTCCATTCGAGAGGGTATGCTTTCTCAGGTGTTCTTGGAAGATCACACTTGAAAGAACAGGAGAAAGCGGAACGCAAGTATGCAATTTGGAACACAGCCCCTGTGTTTTAGCAGCATGCCTAAAACACATGCACAGCTAGTTTGCATAACCTAGGACCTAGGTGCATTACTATCAGAGGTCAGAGAGGGGGCGGAAGGATACGGACTGTATCTCTCAAAGCACCAGAATAACAAGGGTTACACTTACACCTTACAAAGTTGTTTCAGATTTACACTAGTGCCTATGAAAGAGGGGTTATGGTTTCTTCTGGACAGGGTCTATAAGCACAAGCCCTAGAGATATATCCCTTATTGGGACAGTGGTTAGGGGGTTCGTCATTGGTGCTGGTGGCCTGGGTTCGAGACCTTCAAAGGTAGTCACCCTATTCTCACATTCTTAGCAATTCACAGTCCACCCTGTACAGATACAAGTAACCACAGAGATAATTAATCCATATAGATAGCATCAGAGGTATCCTCTGTGAACAACTTTCAGATAGAATAATACTATGTTATTCATGTTTGTTATCTATCACTCATTCAATAGCCAGTCCTCTAGATACTGTAAGAGAGAGATACATTTTGGCCCCTCAGAGGGGGAAGGGATGACTAGTCCTTGGGCATTGTCCTTTGATCTTTCCTTGTGTTCCTGGACCATTTGCCATGCAACTCCAGGTGTCAGAGAACACATACTGTACAGTACGTTAGAGCCGAGCCTACACTTCTGAAAGTAATATACAGGTTAATTGAAAAGTAACTGTAATAATATTACAATATTTTAAGACAGTAACTCGTTATATCATCAAATGTGAGAAAGTATAGACAAGCTACTGTAAATATAAAAATGTCAGATAGTCTGACAATATGGCCACCATGCTCTTGGTATGTTCTACCCAGAACATACTTTGTTTCTGCAACAAATTAGGTCTCGATTCTATCAGATCTGCTTTAGCCAACATCCGCATAGCGCTTTAGCCAACATCCGCATAGCGATTGTTTTGCTGGTGTCAGAGGTGGAACTGCGTTATAGCTGTCAAATCCAGAAGTGGCTCTAGGCATTATAGCTAAAGAGGACATTGCCATTGGCTGCATGGAGTCGCATTAACATAAATTCCATGCATGCAGCCTTGTTTACAAGTTCTAACACTGGAATGTGAGATGTAATCTACACCTCGATTAGATGATAGAAATCCTCATTATTTAGATTTTTCTATTTGAGCGTAATTATGTATATATAGCTTATACTTTCTCATTCTGAACTTATAACTGTGTGGCTTCTTGACAATGATCGCAAGAGCAGCTGCTCACAGATTTGATGGCTCAAACACAGTTCCACCTCTGACACCACCAAAACATCCGCTATGTGGGTGTCCAATATCACCTGTAACGCTTGATCTGATTGAATCTAGGCCTTAGGAATGTTATAGATAGATAGATATGCAATGAACAGAACTGATGTGATTCCTTATCAGGGTCACATGTTTGTTCTACATGGTATGTGTGGTGTGATATACATTTTTTTATAGAGATTTCTCTTTGAGATGCTCAGCTATCTAGAATTCTACCAATTCCCATCTGTCAATGAGAAACACATATTAACTGTTGCCAAATAATGACATTAACATATATTACAGGGTAGGGTGACTTGCCTAGCAGGTCTCGAACTGGGGCCACCAGCATCAATGACAAACATCCTGACCACTGTCCCAATAAGGGATATCTCTAGTGCATGTGCTTATTTGGCCAGTATACTGCCCTACCAAGCAAAAGAGCAGTAACTGAGAAAAATAGTCAGATTTAACTGACTTGTCAACAGACAGAGCTGTGAATGGATCAGTGGTTCACCAACCAGGACCCTGATGGGCTTGGCAACAGTAACAAGGCCTGAAGTGTAATGACATACTTTTTTGTGGGGTGCGGGACTTTCTTTGGGACCATTAGGCAACATCCTGACAACTGATACACAGCAATGTTCCTGCAACGTCCCATGAAACGTGTCTAGAACATTAATACCTTACATTCGGAGAAAATTGAACCATGTTCTGTGTATGTTTGGTGGGACTTTAAGAAGTCACTGAAACCCTTAACAAAGAGTTGCAGTCTGTTTTGGAATGAGTGGCCAGTAATAAACTGTTCCTGAACACCTCTAAAACTAAGATAATTGTATTTGGTACAAATCATTCCCTAAGTTCTAGACCTTAGTTGAATCTGGTAATGAATGTTGTGGCTGTTGAATTACTTGGTGTTACCTTACTTTAGATATTAAACTGTCATGGTCAAAACATATAGATTAAATGGTTGTAAAGATGGGGAGAGGTATGTCTGTAATAAAGAGAAGCTCTGCTATTTTGACACCACACTCCAAACAGCAAGTTGTCCAGCTGCTGCTGGCCCAGAACAAAGCGGCACGAATTAGCTCACGCTTATGCCATTAGTGGGTTTTTTTACAGTCCCCAAATCCAGAACAAATTCAAGAAAGCATACAGTATTTATTGTATAGAGCCATTATTGCATGGAACTCCGTTCCATCTCATATTGCTCAAATAAACAGCAAACCTGCTTTGAACATGTGAAGATGAGTGATGAAACGTATTGGCACAAAGGCCAAGTGCAACTGGGCAATGAGGCTGTGTGAACCCAGCAAGATGTTTGATGTCACACCCTTAGTAATGCAAATAGCCAATTGCGTTACCCCATTTTCTGTCATGGAAATAAGCTATTCCAATAATAAGCAAATTTAGCATTCCATTGAAGTGAGCCTTCTATCTCTGCAAATGAAAATGTCTGTGTCATCGGAATTAACTGGAGACGATAAACGTAATCTGCTATATTTGCGCAGTAATGGGTAATGTTCAGTTAAGATCCTACATGTGTATGTGGTGAGTAAAGTTGCACTGAACTAATCAGTGCAATGTAACCAAGAGCAAAACATGGAATATGGTTCTTGAAGCCACTACCTGTGCATACTCACTATTTGCTATTACATTCTTTAATCTATCACGTGATGATTAAGTTAATTTGATCACAATTTTGTTGATTAGAATTTTCCTGCTTGAGCAGGAAATGCACATTTGTAGTGTATTCAAAAGGCTTCTAAAGTTTGTAATTTCCACTTGATTTACCCTAACAAAAAATGTATCAAGCCTTACAAAAACAGTCATTAATAATAATCCACATAATCATTCACATTTCCTTTTGCTGTAGGATTATTTTCCTGCTGTAGAAAACTGGCTCAAATTAAGATCCTACGTCTGTACTTGCTTGCATGTCACGATCGATGTTATAATAAATGGACCAAGGCGCAGCGTGCGTAGAGTTCCACATATTTAATAAATGTGTAACATACAAAAACAAAGCAATAACTGATCAGACAATAAGTAGTGCTCAGCGGCACTAGCACAAAACAATGTCCCACAAACACAAGTGGGAAAGGAACACACTAAGTATGATCCCCAATTAGAGGTAACGAATAACAGCTGCCTCTAATTAGGAACCATACACAACCCCAACATAGAAATAACACAACTAGAAAAAATAACCTAGTCACGTCCTTACCTAAAACACCATAGAGAACCCCCGGGCTGGGAAGGCGCGCTGGAGGCCTGGTGCGTGGAGCCGGCACAGGTTGCACCGGACTGGTGACATGCTCTTCAGGGCGAGTGCGGGGAGCCGGCACAGGATGTACCGGGCTGGGAAGGCACACTGGAGGCCTGGTGCGTGGAGCCGGCACAGGTTGCACCGGACTGGTGACACGCTCTTCAAGGCGAGTGCGGGGAGCTGGCACAGGACGTACCGGGCTGGGAAGGCGCACTGGAGGCCTGGTACGTGGACCTGGCACAGGTTGCACTGGACTGGTGACACGCTCTTCAGGGCGAGTGCGGAGAGCCGGCACAGGACGTACCGGGCTGGGAAGGCGCACTGGAGGCCTGGTGCGTGGAGCCGGCTCTGGTTGCACCGGACTGAGGACACGCTCCTCTAAATGCCTAAGCTGCAGCATATTCCTAGCCAACACCTCTCTCCGATATCCTTCATTAAACTCCTCGATCGTCTCCCATTCAGGCTCTGGCTCTCCCCTCGGCTCGGCCGACCGCCCCTTGTGCCCCCCCCAAAAAAATTATTGGGCTTTGCCCTTGTGCTCCTTTTGGCCGTGGAACCCGGTGTCGTCGCTGTCCCCCGTATCTTCCTCGGCGACTCCCGCCAAGGAAGGGTCTCGCATCCACCCAGTACTTCCTCCCAAGACCAACTCTCCTTTACCTCCTGGGCACACTGCTTGGCCCTGACTTGGTGGGACATTCTGTCACGATCGTCGTTATAATAAATGGACCAAGGCGCAGCGTGCGTAAAGTTCCACATATTTAATAAAAATAACTGATCGGACAATAAGTAGCGCTCAGCGGCACTAGCACAAAACAATGTCCCACAAACACAGGTGGGAAAGGAACACACTAAGTATGATCCCCAATTAGAGGTAACGAATAACAGCTGCCTCTAATTGGGAACCATACACAACCCCAACATGCCCCGACCCAGCATGCTAAGCTGATTAGGGCAGCCCAAAAAACTGTAAAATCCCAGCACCCGAGATAAACTGTACAGGTGCTTCCTCTCACGTTTTCAGGCCACTGCATATCGCTTTATGACCTGGACAGTGTTGCGAGTGACTCCCTCGCTGTCCGTTTAAGCGGTGAGGTGTTGAGAAGATTTGTGTCAATGGCCTGAGTTGTGCTTGCATTGTTTACCTACGCTGTAGCAATTGTCATGCCATGGAATCACAAACAGTATGGGACCAGGCTAGAGTTGTGGTGTCTGTAGTGCCCAAGCCCCCTGTGCTTACTGATTTTGAGTAACAGGTCATCTATGTGTGGAGAAGAACATGGGTTTATTTGTTTACTTTGGTGAGAATGTTGGTTGAGATATGTACAGTACATGAGTTTTGTGTGTCGATGTTGAATACTGTATGGTATTATAAGCAGTGTTTCTTGAAGATTTCTTTGTTTCTCACAAAAAAAGCAGTTTACCATCTTCCAGCTACACAGGCCCCAATATCCGCAACCAGTCAAAGACAAATTTTCTAAATGGACACCAGAGAGATAGGCAAATAGGCCCTACCCCGCCTAACAAGTAAACTCTGACGTTGATACTGCAGCTACAGTGTCTCATCCTGCACAGTGAAATGCAGACCTGGGTTCAAAAAGCATTTGCATATCGTTAAAATACTTAGCGTTTGCTTGAGCGTGCCTAGAAGTGCCAGGTGGGTGGGACTTGCACTTTTCAAACTAATCAATAGGTTACATTGCGCTAGTTAAGTTCAATCAAGCACATCCAAAGTATCTGAGATATTCTGAGTACTATTTGTAACCAGGTCTAGTCCAGTGTCAAACTGTCTGCAGGATGTTGGCAGTTACTAACTTACATCACATGGCTGGCACTCACTGGATCAATTCCTATTTTGGCCTCTCATAGATTGAAGAGCATTGATTCCTGCCCTCCTGTGGTGTGTGTGTGTGTGTGAGTGTGTGTCTGTGTGAGTATGTGTGACCTCATTTTACCACATCTATTTAACCCCAACTCTCACTTTCCTTGGTCCCTGCAGTGATCTGACGGTTACCCTTTACTAATGATTTTACAGTTATCGAAAAGATGACACAGTACAAAATCTCCTGTTACCATCTAATTTCTCAGGAAATATCTGGTAAATAAATACCATGTGAAATAGAGCAGTGAAATATGTAAGATATGAATTTGAATGTCAGTAGTACTATTCAAACATTTATTTACTCATTCATATCATGTATTTAAGGTACAATGCACAATAATTGTAAGATCAGACAGCTTCTTTTTACCTATAGTCCTAGGCTTTCATAAGGCTTTGATTGCCTGTATAAAAAAAAAGCCTGTAGAAGCCTGTGTTGTACGGTGTTGTCAACTTCCGGTCAGAGGAGTCGAGGAACGCGTCCGGGAACATTCGGCAATGCTTCAACATCTCGGTGCCACAATGGATCGCGTTGTCCAAACTTTGGACCACTGGGAGAGACAGGAGGTCTCTCCAGCGCCTCGACCCACCCAACCGGGGTTATCTCTACCTGTCCCTCCGGAATCCGGTTCCAGTGGGATTCGTCTCTCCCTTCCCAGGGAGTATGATGGGACAGCAGCACGGTGTCAGGGTTTTTTAATACAACTGGACCTATACCTGGCCACCGTGCATCCAGCTCCCTCAGGAAGGGAGAGTGTCCGCCCTTGTCTCCTGTCTCTCGGGGAGAGCGCTGGAGTGGGCTAACGCCGTGTGGGAGGAAGGAGATGCGGCGTTGGACCACTTTGAGGAGTTCACCCGTCGCTTCCGGGCCGTGTTCGACCATCCTCCCGAGTGAGAGCGGCGGGGGAACGGCTCTTCCATTTGAGGCAGGAGACAAGGAGCGCTCAGGAGTTCGCTCTAGAGTTTCGGACGTTGGCCGCCGGAGCGGGCTGGAATGACAGGGCCCTCATCGACCATTATTGGTGCAGCCTATGTCAGGACGTCCGGCGGGAACTGGCCTGCAGGGATACCACTGTGACCTTCGACCAACTAGTGGATCTGTCCATCTGGTTGGATAACCTGCTGGTCACCCGCGGATGTCCAGAGACGGTCCTGTCAGTCCCATCTTCCGGCCTCCTCTCTCTGGAGCCCATGGAGCTAGGGGGGGCTGCGCGTAGGGAGGCTGGAGGAGGGGCTTTCACCTGCACCATCTGTGGCCGCAGAGGGCACACTGCCGGTCGGTGCCAGGTTGGTCCCTCTGGGAGTAGAGGCAGCAGGCAGGGCACTCTGGCGTCACCTCAGGTGAGTCTGCACCACACTCATCCAGAGTCCTCTGTTGACCAACTGTTTGTGTCTGTTTGTTTTCCTGAATTCTCCCCCCATTCCCAGCATAAGGCGCTCGTCGATTCAGGGGCAGCTGGGAATTTTATTGGTTGGGAATCCCTTAGGTTAGGGATTCCCATTACCCCTGTCGTCAGACCTTTCCCTGTTCATGCTCTGGATAGTCGACCATTAGGGTCCGGGATAATCACGGAGGCCACCATCTCTCTCTCCATGGTGACGCAGGAGAGGCACGAGGAAAAAATCTGTCTATTCCTCATTGACTCTCCTGCGTTTCCCGTGGTATTAGGCCTTCCCTGGTTAGCCTTCCATGACCCCACCATTTCCTGGCAACAGAGGGCTCTCACGGGGTGGTCGCGATTGTGCTCGGGGAGGTGTGTAGGGGTTTCCGTTGGTGCTACCACGGTGGAAAGTCCAGACCAGGTTTCCACCATGCACATCCCTTCAGAATATGTCGATTTGGCTCTCGCCTTCTGTAAAAAGAAGGCGACTCAGTTACGAGGGGATTGTGCGATACATTTCCTGGTAGACGCTGGAGTCACGTGTATCCCCTGTCGCAAGCGGAGACGGAGGCTATGGAGACATATGTCTCCGAATCCCTGGGTCAGGGGTACATTCGGTCCTCCACTTCCCCCGCCTCCTCAAGCTTCTTTTTTGTGAAGAAGAAGGATGGAGGTCTGCACCCGTGCATTGATTATCGAGGTCTCAGTAAAATCACGGTGAGGTACAGTTACCCGCTGCCTCTTATCGCCACGGCGATTGAGTCAATGCACGGGGCGCGCTTCTTCACAAAACTGGATCTCAGGAGCGCGTACAACCTGCTGCGTATCCGGGAGGGAGACGAGTGGAAGACAGCGTTAATGCCACCTCAGGGCATTATGAGTACCTCGTCATGCCGTACGGGTTGATGAATGCTCCAGCAGTTTTCCAATCCTTTGTAGACAAGATTTTCCAAGACCTGCACGGGCAGGGTGTAGTGGTGTAATAATAATACATTTTATTTATTTAAGGCGTCTTTCTCGACACTCAAGGACACCGTACAGGGAAACATAAGACATTTAAAAGCATAGAACAGCATTAAAAACAACAAAAGAAGCAGAGCAATTGACGTCAAGTGAGATAGGCAGTTTTAAACAGGTGTGTTTTGAGTTGTGAATTGAAATGGGAAAATGAATCGATGTTTCTGAGTTGGGATGGTAATGAGTTCCAGAGACCGGGAGCAGAGCGGCTGAATGCTCTGCTCCCCATAGTGGTGAGACGGGCGGGGGGGACAGACAGGTGTATGGAGGAAGAGGATCTAAGAGAGCGGGTGGAAGTTGGACCCTGAAGGAGATCAGACAAATATGGGGGGGCGAGTTTATGGATGGACTTGAATGTTAACAGAAGGACTTTGAATTGGATACGGAACTGGACCGGGAGCCAGTGAAGCTGTTGGAGAACAGTAGTGATGTGATGAATGGAGGGGGTTCGAGTAATGATGAGGGCAGCTGAATTCTGGACCAGTTGAAGTTTATGGAGGGATTTATGAGGGAGGCCAAAAAGGAGAGAGTTGCAGTAGTCCAAACGGGAAGTGACGAGACTGTGGACAAGGACGGCGGCAGTATGGGGGTAAGGGAGGGACGGAGTCGATTGATGTTTCGTAGATGGAAATAGGCAGACCGTGTAATGTTATTAATGTGCGATTGAAAAGATAATGAGCTGTCAAGGATGACACCCAGACTCTTAACCTGTGGGGAGGGTGAAACGGAGGAGTTATCAATATTAAGAGAAAAACTGTCGGTTTTGGATAAAGTAGATTTAGTGCCAATAAGGAGAACCTCAGTGTTATTACTGTTTAATTTGAGGAAGTTTTGGGAAAACCAGGTTTTTATTTCCGAGATGCAGTCAGTAAGGGAGGTGAGCGGGAGAGTGGGCGAGGGTTTGGTCGAAACGTAGAGCTTGGTGTCATCAGCATAACAGTGGAATTGAATATTGAATTTGCGTAAGATATTGCCCAGGGGCAGGAGATAAATGATGAAAAGTAGGGGCCCCAGGACAGAGCCCTGGGGCACACCATAAGTGACAGCGGAGGGACTGGATTTAAAAGATTTAAGTTGAATGAACTGAGTGCGGCCAGAGAGATAAGATGTGAACCAGTCTAACAGAGTGTGGCTAATGCCGATGGAAGATAACCTGTTGAGGAGGACGGTGTGACTGATGGTATCAAAGGCTGCACTCAGATCGAGGAGGATGAGGATGGTAAGAAGTCCAGAATCAGCTGCCATAAGGAGGTCATTGGTGATTTTGAGTGCTGTTTCGGTGCTATGAAATGGACGGAAACCGGACTGGAACTGTTCATACAAGTTATTGTGGGATAGATGAGAATGGAGTTGAGAGGAAACTGTTTTTTCAAGAATTTTCAAAATGAATGGTAAATTGGATACAGGACGGAAGTCGTTGAAGTCGGAGGGATCCGCACCAATGTTTTTCAAAATTGGGGTAATAGCAGCAGTTTTGAAAGATGTAGGAACAGTTCCAGTAGTGAGAGAGGAGTGGATGATAGCAGAAATGAAGGGAACCAGGGAGGAAAGGCAGGCTTTAACTTGTTAGGGAGTGGCAGCTGAGGGGTCGGTTTTGGAGAGTCTGGCGTGCCCAAAGTAAAATACCTCCCATTCAGGCCCAGAAAATAGGATATGCACATATTTAGTACCATTGGATGGGAAACACTCTGAATTTTCTACAAGTGTTAACATTTTGTCTGTGAGTATAACAGAACGGATATGGCAGGCAAAAACCCGAGGAATTTCTGTCCTGGAAAAAGTGGTTTTGACACATTGCCTCATTTGGAACCCCTCCCTTATGAAAATGCCCATATAAGGGCATATGAATGCAGTACCTATTGCTTCCTCTGGATGTCAACAGTCTCAAGAAAGTGTTTTGATTCTTTTTAGCTGCTTTTAGATTGTAGAAGAAGACGAATAAGGAAGTGGCCACACAGATGTCAGTAGAAGAAAATGCGCATTCCCGACAAGGCGCGCTCTGTGGTTTTTTCCTTTCTTATCGTCCAGTTTATATTCCGGTTGAAATATTATACTATATATACATAAAAGTGTTCCTAAGGATACATTTACAATTATGTTTGATTGTTCTTGGACAAGTTTATAGGTATAAGTTGAACGAGTTCTCTTCACGTTTCAATGGACGAGTGGAGGCTGTATTTTCTCATTATAACGCGCCAACCAAACTGAGATTTATGGATATAATACATTACTTTTTCTAACAAAAGAACCATGGATTGTCTTCGTTGGACACTTGGGAAGCCCTCAGCAGAAGTTCTTCAAAAGGTAATTGATTTGTTTTCGCTGTGAAATGTGTTTTCTGTGAACTGTGAAGGCTTATGAATTTATGGTAATGGAAAAATATGTGGGGTGCTATCCTCAAACAATCAAATATGGTGCTTTCGCCGTAAAGCCTTTTTGAAATCTGACAACGCTGTGATATTGCCAAGAAGCAGAGCTTTTGATGACTATGAAACACTTGTATATTGATGAATGTTTAATAATTCAACTTTTGGATTTTGAATTTGGCGCCTTGCATTTCACCGGGTAGTGTCGGGAGTGGCGCCCCACCGCTCCCTAAGAAGTTAAGCAGGCTTTACGTACAGAGCCCGCTCCTCCCCAGTGTCCCGTCGGGCGTCTGTACACTCCGTCTACTGTCCGTGACCAGTTGATCTATTGGGTCCACACGTCACCCTCCTCTGGTCATCCGGGGATTGGTCGGACGGTGAGCTGCCTGACTGGGAAGTACTGGTGGCCCATAAACCCTCACGTCCTTGACAAAGGACGTGAGGGTTTATGTTTCCTCCTGCTCGGTGTGTGCCCAGTGTAAGGCTCCTAGACACCTACCCAGAGGTAAGCTACATCCCTTACCTAACTGCAGGTTGGTAAAATTGAAACCATTTAGGGTGAATTGAACCACTTCCGGTTGCTCCAGGAAGCTTATAATCAACACAGGTAGTCCTCATAGTGGCCTGATGGATTGTGTTCAAAAACAGCTTGATATGGCATTCATAACCCACTTTGGCTTCAAGTTGAATTTAGGGGAGCAGGCATTGTATTCCTATGGGGAGAGATGTCATTGTAAACTGTTAGAAGAAACTTAACAGAGCGGTTGCTCCAGGAACAGTTAAGGATCCACATGGTCATGGCGCTAGTACAGTATGAAGGGGGACACTGTTTCAGCTTAATAAATATGAAAATCATGCACATGGCCGAGAGTTTTTTTGTTGTGGTACAATACAGTATGCAACTAGATCAGTATGATGGGAGACATCGTTTCTGGGTTACAAATTTGAAACATTTTTGATCCGTTATTCAAAAATATGGCGAAAATTCATTTTTTTAGGACATATCCAGCATGTTGCTATTTCAGTTTGACGGGAGAAAGTGTGTCTGGGTAACAAATTTGAAAATACTTTTGAGCAGTTTTTCATGCATAGTGTCAAAATTCATTTTTTGGGCAATATCCAGCATGGCACTCGTTCAGCATGGCAGGAGATACCATTTCTGGCTAACAAATTTAAACATATTTTTGAGCAGTTTTTCATGCACATGGCCGAGAACAATTTCAATTTGAAACAAGTTTCTGCATATTGACGAAATACATTTTTTTAGGCCGTATCCAGCATGGCGCTAGTTCAGTATGAAGGGAGAATTATTCTGGGTAACAAGTTTGAAAAAAGATGGAGCAGTTTTTCATGCACATGTCTGAGAACTTTTTTTTGTGGTGCTATCCAGTATGCAGCTAGTTCAGTATGATGGGAGACTGTTTCTGGGTTACAAATGTGAAACATTTTTGATCCGTTTTTAAAGCGTATGGCCAAAATTTATTTTTTTAGGCCATATCCAGCATGGCACTAATTCAGTATGAAGGGAGAATTATTCTGTGTAACAAGTTTGAAAAAAGGTGGAGCAGTTTTTCATGCACATGGCCGAGAACAATTTCAATTTCAATTTGAAACAAGTTTATGCATATTGACTAAATTATTTTTTTAGGCCCTATCCAGCATGGCGCTAGTTCAGTATGAAGGAGAATTATTCTGGGTAACAAATTAGAAAATATTTTTGAGCTGTTTTTCATGCATAGTGTCAAAATTCATTTTTTGGGCAATATCCAGCATGGCACTTGTTCAGCATGGCAGGAGATACCATTTCTGGCTAACAAATTTGAACATATTTTTGAGCAGTTTTTCATGCACATGGCCGAGAACAATTTCAATTTCAATTTGAAACAATTTTATGCATATGGACGAAATATTTTTATTTAGGCCATATCCAGAATGGCGATAGTTCAGTATGAAAGGAGACTGTTTCTGGGTAACAAATTTGAAAAAAAGATAGAGCAATTTTTTCATGCACATGGCGAGAACAATTTCAATTTCAATTTGAAACAAGTTTCTGCATATTGACGAAATACATTTTTTAGGCCAGATTCAGCATGGCGCTAGTTCAGTATGAAGGAGAATTATTCTGGGTAACAAATGTGAAACATTTTTGATTCGCTTTTAAAGCGTATGGCCAAAATTTATTTTTAGGCCATATCCAGCATGGCGCTAATTCAGTATGAAGGAGAATTATTCTGTGTAACAAGTTTGAAAAAAGGTGGAGCAGTTTTTCATGCACAAGGCCGAGAACAATTTCAATTTCAATTTGAAACAAGTTTATGCATATTGACTAAATATTTTTTTTTAGGCCCTATCCAGCATGGCGCTAGTTCAGTATGAAGGGAGAATTATTATGGGTAACAAATTAGAAAATATTTTTGAGCAATTTTTCATGCATAGTGTCAAAATGCATTTTTGGGCAATATCCAGCATGGCACTCGTTCAGCATGGCAGGAGATACCATTTCTGGCTAACAAATTTAAACATATTTTTGAGCAGTTTTTCATGCACATGGCCGAGAACAATTTCAATTTCAATTTGAAACAATTTTATGCATATGGAAGAAATATTTCTTTTTAGGCCATATCCAGCATGGCGATAGTTCAGTATGAAAGGAGACTGTTTCTGGGTAACAAATTTGAAAAAAGATAGAGCAATTTTTTCATGCACATGGCCGAGAACAATTTCAATTTCAATTTGAAACAAGTTTATGCATATTGACTAAATAATTTTTTTAGGCCCTATCCAGCATGGCGCTTAGTTCAGTATGAAGGGAGAATTATTATGGGTAACAAATTAGAAAATATTTTTGAGCAGTTTTTCATGCATAGTGTCATAATTCATTTTTGGGCAATATCCAGCATGGCACTCGTTCAGCATGGCAGGAGATACCATTTCTGGCTAACAAATTTAAACATATTTTTGAGCAGTTTTTCATGCACATGGTCGAGAACAATTTCAATTTCAATTTGAAACAAGTTTATGCATATTGACTAAATACATTTTTAGGCCAGATCCAGCATGGTGCTAGTTCAGTATGAAGGAGAATTATTCTGGGTAACAAGTTTGAAAAAAGATGGAGCAGTTTTTCATGCACATGTCTGAGAACTTTTTTTTGTGGTGCTATCCAGTATGCAGCTAGTTCAGTATGATGGGAGACTGTTTTTGGGTTACAAATGTGAAACATTTTTGATTCGTTTTTAAAGCGTATGGCCAAAATTTATTTTTTTAGGCCATATCCAGCATGGCGCTAATTCAGTATGAAGGGAGAATTATTCTGTGTAACAAGTTTGAAAAAAAAGGTGGAGCAGTTTTTCATGCACATGGCCGAGAACAATTTCAATTTCAATTTGAAACAAGTTTATGCATATTGACTAAATTATTTTCTTTAGGCCCTATCCAGCATGGCGCTAGTTCAGTATGAAGGAGAATTATTCTGGGTAACAAATTTGAAAATATTTTTGAGCTGTTTTTCATGCATAGTGTCAAAATTCATTTTTTGGGCAATATCCAGCATGGCACTCGTTCAGCATGGCAGGAGATACCATTTCTGGCTAACAAATTTAAACATATTTTTGAGCAGTTTTTCATGCACATGGTCGAGAACAATTTCAATTTGAAACAATTTTATGCATATGGATCGAAATATTTTTTTAGACCATATCTAGCATGGCGATAGTTCAGTATGAAAGGAGACTGTTTCTGGGTAACAAATTTGAAAAAAGATAGAGCAATTTTTCATGCACATGGCCGAGAACAATTTCAATTTCAATTTGAAACAAGTTTATGCATATTGACGAAATACATTTTAGGCCGATTCAGCATGGTGCTAGTTCAGTATGAAGGGAGAATTATTCTGGGTAACAAGTTTGAAAAAAAGATGGAGCAGTTTTTCATGCACATGTCTGAGAACTTTTTTTTGTGGTGCTATCCCAGTATGCAGCTAGTTTAGTATGATGGGAGACATCGTTTCTGGGTTACAAATTTGAAACATTTTTGATCCGTTATTCAAAAATATGGCGAAAATTCATTTTTTTAGGACATATCCAGCATGTTGCTATTTCAGTTTGACGGGAGAAAGTGTGTCTGGGTAACAAATTTGAAAATACTTTTGAGCAGTTTTTCATGCATAGTGTCAAAATTCATTTTTTGGGCAATATCCAGCATGGCACTCGTTCAGCATGGCAGGAGATACCATTTCTGGCTAACAAATTTAAACATATTTTTGAGCAGTTTTTCATGCACATGGCCGAGAACAATTTCAATTTGAAACAAGTTTCTGCATATTGACGAAATACATTTTTAGGCAGATTCCAGCATGGCGCTAGTTCAGTATGAAGGAGAATTATTCTGGGTAACAAGTTTGAAAAAAGATGGAGCAGTTTTTCATGCACATGTCTGAGAACTTTTTTTTGTGGTGCTATCCAGTATGCAGCTAGTTCAGTATGATGGGAGACTGTTTCTGGGTTACAAATGTGAAACATTTTTGATCCGTTTTTAAAGCGTATGGCCAAAATTTATTTTTTTAGGCCATATCCAGCATGGCACTAATTCAGTATGAAGGGAGAATTATTCTGTGTAACAAGTTTGAAAAAAAAGGTGGAGCAGTTTTTCATGCACATGGCCGAGAACAATTTCAATTTCAATTTGAAACAAGTTTATGCATATTGACTAAATTATTTTTTTTAGGCCCTATCCAGCATGGCGCTAGTTCAGTATGAAGGGAGAATTATTCTGGGTAACAAATTAGAAAATATTTTTGAGCTGTTTTTCATGCATAGTGTCAAAATTCATTTTTTGGGCAATATCCAGCATGGCACTTGTTCAGCATGGCAGGAGATACCATTTCTGGCTAACAAATTTGAACATATTTTTGAGCAGTTTTTCATGCACATGGCCGAGAACAATTTCAATTTCAATTTGAAACAATTTTATGCATATGGACGAAATATTTTTATTTAGGCCATATCCAGAATGGCGATAGTTCAGTATGAAAGGAGACTGTTTCTGGGTAACAAATTTGAAAAAAAAGATAGAGCAATTTTTCATGCACATGGCCGAGAACAATTTCAATTTCAATTTGAAACAAGTTTCTGCATATTGACGAAATACATTTTTTAGGGTCAGATTCAGCATGGCGCTAGTTCAGTATGAAGGGAGAATTATTCTGGGTAACAAATGTGAAACATTTTTGATTCGTTTTTAAAGCGTATGGCCAAAATTTATTTTTTAGGCCATATCCAGCATGGCGCTTAATTCAGTATGAAGGAGAATTATTCTGTGTAACAAGTTTGAAAAAAAAGGTGGAGCAGTTTTTCATGCACAAGGCCGAGAACAATTTCAATTTCAATTTGAAACAAGTTTATGCATATTGACTAAATATTTTTTTTTAGGCCCTATCCAGCATGGCGCTAGTTCAGTATGAAGGAGAATTATTATGGGTAACAAATTAGAAAATATTTTTGAGCAATTTTTCATGCATAGTGTCAAAATGCATTTTTTGGGCAATATCCAGCATGGCACTCGTTCAGCATGGCAGGAGATACCATTTCTGGCTAACAAATTTAAACATATTTTTGAGCAGTTTTTCATGCACATGGCCGAGAACAATTTCAATTTCAATTTGAAACAATTTTATGCATATGGAAGAAATATTTATTTTTAGGCCATATCCAGCATGGCGATAGTTCAGTATGAAAGGAGACTGTTTCTGGGTAACAAATTTGAAAAAAAAGATAGAGCAATTTTTCATGCACATGGCCGAGAACAATTTCAATTTCAATTTGAAACAAGTTTATGCATATTGACTAAATAATTTTTTTTAGGCCCTATCCAGCATGGCGCTAGTTCAGTATGAAGGGAGAATTATTATGGGTAACAAATTAGAAAATATTTTTGAGCAGTTTTTCATGCATAGTGTCATAATTCATTTTTTGGGCAATATCCAGCATGGCACTCGTTCAGCATGGCAGGAGATACCATTTCTGGCTAACAAATTTAAACATATTTTTGAGCAGTTTTTCATGCACATGGCCGAGAACAATTTCAATTTCAATTTGAAACAAGTTTATGCATATTGACGAAATACATTTTTTTAGGCCGTATCCAGCATGGTGCTAGTTCAGTATGAAGGGAGAATTATTCTGGGTAACAAGTTTGAAAAAAGATGGAGCAGTTTTTCATGCACATGTCTGAGAACTTTTTTTTGTGGTGCTATCCAGTATGCAGCTAGTTCAGTATGATGGGAGACTGTTTCTGGGTTACAAATGTGAAACATTTTTGATCCGTTTTTAAAGCGTATGGCCAAAATTTATTTTTAGGCCATATCCAGCATGGCACTAATTCAGTATGAAGGGAGAATTATTCTGTGTAACAAGTTTGAAAAAAGGTGGAGCAGTTTTTCATGCACATGGTCCGAGAACAATTTCAATTTCAATTTGAAACAAGTTTATGCATATTGACTAAATAATTTTTTTAGGCCCTATCCAGCATGGCGCTAGTTCAGTATGAAGGGAGAATTATTCTGGGTAACAAATTAGAAAATATTTTTGAGCTGTTTTTCATGCATAGTGTCAAAATTCATTTTTTGGGCAATATCCAGCATGGCACTTGTTCAGCATGGCAGGAGATACCATTTCTGGCTAACAAATTTGAACATATTTTTGAGCAGTTTTTCATGCACATGGCCGAGAACAATTTCAATTTCAATTTGAAACAATTTTATGCATATGGACGAAATATTTTTATTTAGGCCATATCCAGAATGGCGAGTAGTTCAGTATGAAAGGAGACTGTTTCTGGGTAACAAATTTGAAAAAAAAGATAGAGCAATTTTTCATGCACATGGCCGAGAACAATTTCAATTTCAATTTGAAACAAGTTTCTGCATATTGACGAAATACATTTTTTTAGGCCGTATCCAGCATGGCGCTAGTTCAGTATGAAGGGAGAATTATTCTGGGTAACAAATGTGAAACATTTTTGATTCGTTTTTAAAGCGTATGGCCAAAATTTATTTTTTTAGGCCATATCCAGCATGGCGCTAATTCAGTATGAAGGGAGAATTATTCTGTGTAACAAGTTTGAAAAAAAAGGTGGAGCAGTTTTTCATGCACAAGGCCGAGAACAATTTCAATTTCAATTTGAAACAAGTTTATGCATATTGACTAAATATTTTTTTTTAGGCCCTATCCAGCATGGCGCTAGTTCAGTATGAAGGGAGAATTATTATGGGTAACAAATTAGAAAATATTTTTGAGCAATTTTTCATGCATAGTGTCAAAATGCATTTTTTGGGCAATATCCAGCATGGCACTCGTTCAGCATGGCAGGAGATACCATTTCTGGCTAACAAATTTAAACATATTTTTGAGCAGTTTTTCATGCACATGGCCGAGAACAATTTCAATTTCAATTTGAAACAATTTTATGCATATGGAAGAAATATTTATTTTTAGGCCATATCCAGCATGGCGATAGTTCAGTATGAAAGGAGACTGTTTCTGGGTAACAAATTTGAAAAAAAAGATAGAGCAATTTTTCATGCACATGGCCGAGAACAATTTCAATTTCAATTTGAAACAAGTTTATGCATATTGACTAAATAATTTTTTTTAGGCCCTATCCAGCATGGCGCTAGTTCAGTATGAAGGGAGAATTATTATGGGTAACAAATTAGAAAATATTTTTGAGCAGTTTTTCATGCATAGTGTCATAATTCATTTTTTGGGCAATATCCAGCATGGCACTCGTTCAGCATGGCAGGAGATACCATTTCTGGCTAACAAATTTAAACATATTTTTGAGCAGTTTTTCATGCACATGGCCGAGAACAATTTCAATTTCAATTTGAAACAAGTTTATGCATATTGACGAAATACATTTTTTTAGGCCGTATCCAGCATGGTGCTAGTTCAGTATGAAGGAGAATTATTCTGGGTAACAAGTTTGAAAAAAGATGGAGCAGTTTTTCATGCACATGTCTGAGAACTTTTTTTTGTGGTGCTATCCAGTATGCAGCTAGTTCAGTATGATGGGAGACTGTTTCTGGGTTACAAATGTGAAACATTTTTGATCCGTTTTTAAAGCGTATGGCCAAAATTTATTTTTTTAGGCCATATCCAGCATGGCACTAATTCAGTATGAAGGGAGAATTATTCTGTGTAACAAGTTTGAAAAAAAAGGTGGAGCAGTTTTTCATGCACATGGCCGAGAACAATTTCAATTTCAATTTGAAACAAGTTTATGCATATTGACTAAATAATTTTTTTTAGGCCCTATCCAGCATGGCGCTAGTTCAGTATGAAGGGAGAATTATTCTGGGTAACAAATTAGAAAATATTTTTGAGCTGTTTTTCATGCATAGTGTCAAAATTCATTTTTTGGGCAATATCCAGCATGGCACTTGTTCAGCATGGCAGGAGATACCATTTCTGGCTAACAAATTTGAACATATTTTTGAGCAGTTTTTCATGCACATGGTCCGAGAACAATTTCAATTTCAATTTGAAACAATTTTATGCATATGGACTAAATATTTTTATTTAGGCCATATCCAGAATGGCGATAGTTCAGTATGAAAGGAGACTGTTTCTGGGTAACAAATTTGAAAAAAAAAAGATAGAGCAATTTTTCATGCACATGGCCGAGAACAATTTCAATTTCAATTTGAAACAAGTTTCTGCATATTGACTGAAATACATTTTTAGGTCAGATCCAGCATGGCGCTAGTTCAGTATGAAGGGAGAATTATTCTGGGTAACAAATGTGAAACATTTTGATCTGCTTTTAAAGCGTATGGCCAAAATTTATTTTTTTAGGCCATATCCAGCATGGCGCTAATTCAGTATGAAGGGAGAATTATTCTGTGTAACAAGTTTGAAAAAAAAGGTGGAGCAGTTTTTCATGCACAAGGCCGAGAACAATTTCAATTTCAATTTGAAACAAGTTTATGCATATTGACTAAATATTTTTTTTTAGGCCCTATCCAGCATGGCGCTAGTTCAGTATGAAGGGAGAATTATTATGGGTAACAAATTAGAAAATATTTTTGAGCAATTTTTCATGCATAGTGTCAAAATGCATTTTTTGGGCAATATCCAGCATGGCACTCGTTCAGCATGGCAGGAGATACCATTTCTGGCTAACAAATTTAAACATATTTTTGAGCAGTTTTTCATGCACATGGCCGAGAACAATTTCAATTTCAATTTGAAACAATTTTATGCATATGGAAGAAATATTTATTTTTAGGCCATATCCAGCATGGCGATAGTTCAGTATGAAAGGAGACTGTTTCTGGGTAACAAATTTGAAAAAAAAGATAGAGCAATTTTTCATGCACATGGCCGAGAACAATTTCAATTTCAATTTGAAACAAGTTTATGCATATTGACTAAATAATTTTTTTTAGGCCCTATCCAGCATGGCGCTAGTTCAGTATGAAGGGAGAATTATTATGGGTAACAAATTAGAAAATATTTTTGAGCAGTTTTTCATGCATAGTGTCATAATTCATTTTTTGGGCAATATCCAGCATGGCACTCGTTCAGCATGGCAGGAGATACCATTTCTGGCTAACAAATTTAAACATATTTTTGAGCAGTTTTTCATGCACATGGCCGAGAACAATTTCAATTTCAATTTGAAACAAGTTTATGCATATTGACGAAATACATTTTTTTAGGCCAGATCCAGCATGGTGCTAGTTCAGTATGAAGGAGAATTATTCTGGGTAACAAGTTTGAAAAAAGATGGAGCAGTTTTTCATGCACATGTCTGAGAACTTTTTTTTGTGGTGCTATCCAGTATGCAGCTAGTTCAGTATGATGGGAGACTGTTTTTGGGTTACAAATGTGAAACATTTTTGATTCGTTTTTAAAGCGTATGGCCAAAATTTATTTTTTTAGGCCATATCCAGCATGGCGCTAATTCAGTATGAAGGGAGAATTATTCTGTGTAACAAGTTTGAAAAAGGTGGAGCAGTTTTTCATGCACATGGCCGAGAACAATTTCAATTTCAATTTGAAACAAGTTTATGCATATTGACTAAATTATTTTCTTTAGGCCCTATCCAGCATGGCGCTAGTTCAGTATGAAGGGAGAATTATTCTGGGTAACAAATTTGAAAATATTTTTGAGCTGTTTTTCATGCATAGTGTCAAAATTCATTTTTTGGGCAATATCCAGCATGGCACCTGCTCAGCATGGCAGGAGATACCATTTCTGGCTAACAAATTTAAACATATTTTTGAGCAGTTTTTCATGCACATGGCCGAGAACAATTTCAATTTGAAACAATTTTATGCATATGGATCTAAATATTTTTTTAGACCATATCTAGCATGGCGATAGTTCAGTATGAAAGGAGACTGTTTCTGGGTAACAAATTTGAAAAAAAAGATAGAGCAATTTTTCATGCACATGGCCGAGAACAATTTCAATTTCAATTTGAAACAAGTTTATGCATATTGACGAAATACATTTTTTAGGCCAGATTCAGCATGGTGCTAGTTCAGTATGAAGGGAGAATTATTCTGGGTAACAAGTTTGAAAAAAAGATGGAGCAGTTTTTCATGCACATGTCTGAGAACTTTTTTTTGTGGTGCTATCCCAGTATGCAGCTAGTTTAGTATGATGGGAGACTGTTTCTGGGTTACAAATGTGAAACATTTTTGATCTGTTTTTAAAGCGTATGGCCAAAATTTATTTTTTTAGGCCATATCCAGCATGGCGCTAATTCAGTATGAAGGGAGAATTATTCTGTGTAACAAGTTTGAAAAAAAAGGTGGAGCAGTTTTTCATGCACATGGCCGAGAACAATTTCAATTTCAATTTGAAACAAGTTTATGCATATTGACTAAATTATTTTCTTTAGGCCCTATCCAGCATGGCGCTAGTTCAGTATGAAGGGAGAATTATTCTGGGTAACAAATTTGAAAATATTTTTGAGCTGTTTTTCATGCATAGTGTCAAAATTCATTTTTTGGGCAATATCCAGCATGGCACTCGTTCAGCATGGCAGGAGATACCATTTCTGGCTAACAAATTTAAACATATTTTTGAGCAGTTTTTCATGCACATGGCCGAGAACAATTTCAATTTCAATTTGAAACAATTTTATGCATATGGACGAAATATTTTTATTTAGGCCATATCCAGAATGGCGATAGTTCAGTATGAAAGGAGACTGTTTCTGGGTAACAAATTTGAAAAAAGATAGAGCAATTTTTCATGCACATGGTCGAGAACAATTTCAATTTCAATTTGAAACAAGTTTCTGCATATTGACGAAATACATTTTTAGGCGATTCAGCATGGCGCTAGTTCAGTATGAAGGAGAATTATTCTGGGTAACAAATGTGAAACATTTTGATTCGTTTTTAAAGCGTATGGCCAAAATTTATTTTTTTAGGCCATATCCAGCATGGCGCTAATTCAGTATGAAGGGAGAATTATTCTGTGTAACAAGTTTGAAAAAAAAGGTGGAGCAGTTTTTCATGCACAAGGCCGAGAACAATTTCAATTTCAATTTGAAACAAGTTTATGCATATTGACTAAATTATTTTCTTTAGGCCCTATCCAGCATGGCGCTAGTTCAGTATGAAGGGAGAATTATTCTGGGTAACAAATTTGAAAATATTTTTGAGCTGTTTTTCATGCATAGTGTCAAAATGCATTTTTTGGGCAATATCCAGCATGGCACTCGTTCAGCATGGCAGGAGATACCATTTCTGGCTAACAAATTTAAACATATTTTTGAGCAGTTTTTCATGCACATGGCCGAGAACAATTTCAATTTGAAACAATTTTATGCATATGGACAAAATATTTTTTTAGACCATATCTAGCATGGCGATAGTTCAGTATGAAAGGAGACTGTTTCTGGGTAACAAATTTGAAAAAAAAGATAGAGCAATTTTTCATGCACATGGCCGAGAACAATTTCAATTTCAATTTGAAACAAGTTTATGCATATTGACGAAATACATTTTTTTAGGCCGTATCCAGCATGGTGCTAGTTCAGTATGAAGGGAGAATTATTCTGGGTAACAAGTTTGAAAAAAAGATGGAGCAGTTTTTCATGCACATGTCTGAGAACTTTTTTTTGTGGTGCTATCCAGTATGCAGCTAGTTCAGTATGATGGGAGACTGTTTCTGGGTTACAAATGTGAAACATTTTTTATCTGTTTTTAAAGCGTATGGCCAAAATTTATTTTTTTAGGCCATATCCAGCATGGCGCTAATTCAGTATGAAGGGAGAATTATTCTGTGTAACAAGTTTGAAAAAAAAGGTGGAGCAGTTTTTCATGCACATGGCCGAGAACAATTTCAATTTCAATTTGAAACAAGTTTATGCATATTGACTAAATTATTTTCTTTAGGCCCTATCCAGCATGGCGCTAGTTCAGTATGAAGGGAGAATTATTCTGGGTAACAAATTTGAAAATATTTTTGAGCTGTTTTTCATGCATAGTGTCAAAATGCATTTTTTGGGCAATATCCAGCATGGCACTCGTTCAGCATGGCAGGAGATACCATTTCTGGCTAACAAATTTAAACATATTTTTGAGCAGTTTTTCATGCACATGGCCGAGAACAATTTCAATTTGAAACAATTTTATGCATATGGACGAAATATTTTTTTTTAGACCATATCTAGCATGGCGATAGTTCAGTATGAAAGGAGACTGTTTCTGGGTAACAAATTTGAAAAAAAAGATAGAGCAATTTTTCATGCACATGGCCGAGAACAATTTCAATTTCAATTTGAAACAAGTTTATGCATATTGACGAAATACATTTTTAGGCCGTATCCAGCATGGTGCTAGTTCAGTATGAAGGGAGAATTATTCTGGGTAACAAGTTTGAAAAAAGATGGAGCAGTTTTTCATGCACATGTCTGAGAACTTTTTTTTGTGGTGCTATCCAGTATGCAGCTAGTTCAGTATGATGGGAGACTGTTTCTGGGTTACAAATGTGAAACATTTTTTATCTGTTTTTAAAGCGTATGGCCAAAATTTATTTTTAGGCCATATCCAGCATGGCGCTAATTCAGTATGAAGGGAGAATTATTCTGTGTAACAAGTTTGAAAAAAAAGGTGGAGCAGTTTTTCATGCACATGGCCGAGAACAATTTCAATTTCAATTTGAAACAAGTTTATGCATATTGACTAAATTATTTTCTTTAGGCCCTATCCAGCATGGCGCTAGTTCAGTATGAAGGAGAATTATTCTGGGTAACAAATTTGAAAATATTTTTGAGCTGTTTTTCATGCATAGTGTCAAAATGCATTTTTTGGGCAATATCCAGCATGGCACTCGTTCAGCATGGCAGGAGATACCATTTCTGGCTAACAAATTTAAACATATTTTTGAGCAGTTTTTCATGCACATGGCCGAGAACAATTTCAATTTGAAACAATTTTATGCATATGGACGAAATATTTTTTTTTAGACCATATCTAGCATGGCGATAGTTCAGTATGAAAGGAGACTGTTTCTGGGTAACAAATTTGAAAAAAGATAGAGCAATTTTTCATGCACATGGTCCGAGAACAATTTCAATTTCAATTTGAAACAAGTTTATGCATATTGACGAAATACATTTTTAGGCCGTATCCAGCATGGTGCTAGTTCAGTATGAAGGAGAATTATTCTGGGTAACAAGTTTGAAAAAGATGGAGCAGTTTTTCATGCACATGTCTGAGAACTTTTTTTGTGGTGCTATCCAGTATGCAGCTAGTTCAGTATGATGGGAGACTGTTTCTGGGTTACAAATGTGAAACATTTTTATCTGTTTTTAAAGCGTATGGCCAAAATTTATTTTTAGGCCATATCCAGCATGGCGCTAATTCAGTATGAAGGAGAATTATTCTGTGTAACAAGTTTGAAAAAAAAAAGGTGGAGCAGTTTTTCATGCACATGGCCGAGAACAATTTCAATTTCAATTTGAAACAAGTTTATGCATATTGACTAAATTATTTTCTTTAGGCCCTATCCAGCATGGCGCTAGTTCAGTATGAAGGAGAATTATTCTGGGTAACAAATTTGAAAATATTTTTGAGCTGTTTTTCATGCATAGTGTCAAAATGCATTTTTTGGGCAATATCCAGCATGGCACTCGTTCAGCATGGCAGGAGATACCATTTCTGGCTAACAAATTTAAACATATTTTTGAGCAGTTTTTCATGCACATGGCCGAGAACAATTTCAATTTCAATTTGAAACAATTTTATGCATATGGAAGAAATATTTTTTTTTAGGCCATATCCAGCATGGCGATAGTTCAGTATGAAAGGAGACTGTTTCTGGGTAACAAATTTGAAAAAAAAGATAGAGCAATTTTTCATGCACATGGCCGAGAACAATTTCAATTTCAATTTGAAACAAGTTTATGCATATTGACTAAATAATTTTTTTTAGGCCCTATCCAGCATGGCGCTAGTTCAGTATGAAGGAGAATTATTATGGGTAACAAATTAGAAAATATTTTTGAGCAGTTTTTCATGCATAGTGTCAAAATTCATTTTTTGGGCAATATCCAGCATGGCACTCTTCAGCATGGCAGGAGATACCATTTCTGGCTAACAAATTTAAACATATTTTTGAGCAGTTTTTCATGCACATGGCCGAGAACAATTTCAATTTGAAACAATTTTATGCATATGGACGAAATATTTTTTTTTAGACCATATCTAGCATGGCGATAGTTCAGTATGAAAGGAGACTGTTTCTGGGTAACAAATTTGAAAAAAAGATAGAGCAATTTTTCATGCACATGGCCGAGAACAATTTCAATTTCAATTTGAAACAAGTTTATGCATATTGACGAAATACATTTTTAGGTCAGATCCAGCATGGTGCTAGTTCAGTATGAAGGGAGAATTATTCTGGGTAACAAGTTTGAAAAAAAAGATGGAGCAGTTTTTCATGCACATGTCTGAGAACTTTTTTTGTGGTGCTATCCAGTATGCAGCTAGTTCAGTATGATGGGAGACTGTTTCTGGGTTACAAATGTGAAACATTTTTATCTGTTTTTAAAGCGTATGGCCAAAATTTATTTTTAGGCCATATCCAGCATGGCGCTAATTCAGTATGAAGGGAGAATTATTCTGTGTAACAAGTTTGAAAAAAGGTGGAGCAGTTTTTCATGCACATGGCCGAGAACAATTTCAATTTCAATTTGAAACAAGTTTATGCATATTGACTAAATTATTTTCTTTAGGCCCTATCCAGCATGGCGCTAGTTCAGTATGAAGGGAGAATTATTCTGGGTAACAAATTTGAAAATATTTTTGAGCTGTTTTTCATGCATAGTGTCAAAATGCATTTTTGGGCAATATCCAGCATGGCACTCGTTCAGCATGGCAGGAGATACCATTTCTGGCTAACAAATTTAAACATATTTTTGAGCAGTTTTTCATGCACATGGCCGAGAACAATTTCAATTTCAATTTGAAACAATTTTATGCATATGGACGAAATATTTTTATTTAGGCCATATCCAGAATGGCGATAGTTCAGTATGAAAGGAGACTGTTTCTGGGTAACAAATTTGAAAAAAAAGATAGAGCAATTTTTCATGCACATGGCCGAGAACAATTTCAATTTCAATTTGAAACAAGTTTCTGCATATTGACGAAATACATTTTTTTAGGCCGTATCCAGCATGGCGCTAGTTCAGTATGAAGGGAGAATTATTCTGGGTAACAAATGTGAAACATTTTTGATTCGTTTTTAAAGCGTATGGCCAAAATTTATTTTTTTAGGCCATATCCAGCATGGCGCTAATTCAGTATGAAGGGAGAATTATTCTGTGTAACAAGTTTGAAAAAAAAGGTGGAGCAGTTTTTCATGCACAAGGCCGAGAACAATTTCAATTTCAATTTGAAACAAGTTTATGCATATTGACTAAATTATTTTCTTTAGGCCCTATCCAGCATGGCGCTAGTTCAGTATGAAGGGAGAATTATTCTGGGTAACAAATTTGAAAATATTTTTGAGCTGTTTTTCATGCATAGTGTCAAAATGCATTTTTGGGCAATATCCAGCATGGCACTCGTTCAGCATGGCAGGAGATACCATTTCTGGCTAACAAATTTAAACATATTTTTGAGCAGTTTTTCATGCTCATGGCCGAGAACAATTTCAATTTGAAACAATTTTATGCATATGGACGAAATATTTTTTTTTAGACCATATCTAGCATGGCGATAGTTCAGTATGAAAGGAGACTGTTTCTGGGTAACAAATTTGAAAAAAAAGATAGAGCAATTTTTCATGCACATGGCCGAGAACAATTTCAATTTCAATTTGAAACAAGTTTATGCATATTGACGAAATACATTTTTAGGCCGTATCCAGCATGGTGCTAGTTCAGTATGAAGGGAGAATTATTCTGGGTAACAAGTTTGAAAAAAAAGATGGAGCAGTTTTTCATGCACATGTCTGAGAACTTTTTTTTGTGGTGCTATCCAGTATGCAGCTAGTTCAGTATGATGGGAGACTGTTTCTGGGTTACAAATGTGAAACATTTTTTATCTGTTTTTAAAGCGTATGGCCAAAATTTATTTTTAGGCCATATCCAGCATGGCGCTTAATTCAGTATGAAGGGAGAATTATTCTGTGTAACAAGTTTGAAAAAAGGTGGAGCAGTTTTTCATGCACATGGCCGAGAACAATTTCAATTTCAATTTGAAACAAGTTTATGCATATTGACTAAATTATTTTCTTTAGGCCCTATCCAGCATGGCGCTAGTTCAGTATGAAGGAGAATTATTCTGGGTAACAAATTTGAAAATATTTTTGAGCTGTTTTTCATGCATAGTGTCAAAATGCATTTTTGGGCAATATCCAGCATGGCACTCGTTCAGCATGGCAGGAGATACCATTTCTGGCTAACAAATTTAAACATATTTTTGAGCAGTTTTTCATGCACATGGCCGAGAACAATTTCAATTTCAATTTGAAACAATTTTATGCATATGGAAGAAATATTTTTTTTTAGGCCATATCCAGCATGGCGATAGTTCAGTATGAAAGGAGACTGTTTCTGGGTAACAAATTTGAAAAAGATAGAGCAATTTTTCATGCACATGGCCGAGAACAATTTCAATTTCAATTTGAAACAAGTTTATGCATATTGACTAAATAATTTTTTTTAGGCCCTATCCAGCATGGCGCTAGTTCAGTATGAAGGGAGAATTATTATGGGTAACAAATTAGAAAATATTTTTGAGCAGTTTTTCATGCATAGTGTCAAAATTCATTTTTGGGCAATATCCAGCATGGCACTCGTTCAGCATGGCAGGAGATACCATTTCTGGCTAACAAATTTAAACATATTTTTGAGCAGTTTTTCATGCACATGGCCGAGAACAATTTCAATTTCAATTTGAAACAATTTTATGCATATGGACGAAATATTTTTTTTTAGACCTTATCCAGCATGGCGATAGTTCAGTATGAAAGGAGACTGTTTCTGGGTAACAAATTTGAAAAAAGATAGAGCAATTTTTTCATGCACATGGCCGAGAACAATTTCAATTTCAATTTGAAACAAGTTTATGCATATTGACGAAATACATTTTTTTAGGCCGTATCCAGCATGGTGCTAGTTCAGTATGAAGGGAGAATTATTCTGGGTAACAAGTTTGAAAAAAAGATGGAGCAGTTTTTCATGCACATGTCTGAGAACTTTTTTTTGTGGTGCTATCCAGTATGCAGCTAGTTCAGTATGATGGGAGACTGTTTCTGGGTTACAAATGTGAAACATTTTTGATCTGTTTTTAAAGCGTATGGCCAAAATTTATTTTTTTAGGCCATATCCAGCATGGCGCTAATTCAGTATGAAGGGAGAATTATTCTGTGTAACAAGTTTGAAAAAAAAGGTGGAGCAGTTTTTCATGCACATGGCCGAGAACAATTTCAATTTCAATTTGAAACAAGTTTATGCATATTGACTAAATTATTTTCTTTAGGCCCTATCCAGCATGGCGCTAGTTCAGTATGAAGGGAGAATTATTATGGGTAACAAATTAGAAAATATTTTTGAGCAGTTTTTCATGCATAGTGTCATAATTCATTTTTTGGGCAATATCCAGCATGGCACTCGTTCAGCATGGCAGGAGATACCATTTCTGGCTAACAAATTTAAACATATTTTTGAGCAGTTTTTCATGCACATGGCCGAGAACAATTTCAATTTCAATTTGAAACAAGTTTATGCATATTGACGAAATACATTTTTTTAGGCCGTATCCAGCATGGTGCTAGTTCAGTATGAAGGGAGACTGTTTCTGGGTAACAAATTTGAAAAAAAAGATAGAGCAATTTTTCATGCACATGGCCGAGAACAATTTCAATTTCAATTTGAAACAAGTTTATGCATATTGACTAAATAATTTTTTTTAGGCCCTATCCAGCATGGCGCTAGTTCAGTATGAAGGGAGAATTATTATGGGTAACAAATTAGAAAATATTTTTGAGCAGTTTTTCATGCATAGTGTCAAAATTCATTTTTTGGGCAATATCCAGCATGGCACTCGTTCAGCATGGCAGGAGATACCATTTCTGGCTAACAAATTTAAACATATTTTTGAGCAGTTTTTCATGCACATGGCCGAGAACAATTTCAATTTGAAACAATTTTATGCATATGGACGAAATATTTTTTTTTAGACCATATCTAGCATGGCGATAGTTCAGTATGAAAGGAGACTGTTTCTGGGTAACAAATTTGAAAAAAAAGATAGAGCAATTTTTCATGCACATGGCCGAGAACAATTTCAATTTCAATTTGAAACAAGTTTATGCATATTGACGAAATACATTTTTTTAGGCCGTATCCAGCATGGTGCTAGTTCAGTATGAAGGGAGAATTATTCTGGGTAACAAGTTTGAAAAAAAGATGGAGCAGTTTTTCATGCACATGTCTGAGAACTTTTTTTTGTGGTGCTATCCAGTATGCAGCTAGTTCAGTATGATGGGAGACTGTTTCTGGGTTACAAATGTGAAACATTTTTTATCTGTTTTTAAAGCGTATGGCCAAAATTTATTTTTTTAGGCCATATCCAGCATGGCGCTAATTCAGTATGAAGGAGAATTATTCTGTGTAACAAGTTTGAAAAAAGGTGGAGCAGTTTTTCATGCACATGGCCGAGAACAATTTCAATTTCAATTTGAAACAAGTTTATGCATATTGACTAAATTATTTTCTTTAGGCCCTATCCAGCATGGCGCTAGTTCAGTATGAAGGGAGAATTATTCTGGGTAACAAATTTGAAAATATTTTTGAGCTGTTTTTCATGCATAGTGTCAAAATGCATTTTTTGGGCAATATCCAGCATGGCACTCGTTCAGCATGGCAGGAGATACCATTTCTGGCTAACAAATTTAAACATATTTTTGAGCAGTTTTTCATGCACATGGCCGAGAACAATTTCAATTTCAATTTGAAACAATTTTATGCATATGGACGAAATATTTTTATTTAGGCCATATCCAGAATGGCGATAGTTCAGTATGAAAGGAGACTGTTTCTGGGTAACAAATTTGAAAAAAAAGATAGAGCAATTTTTCATGTACATGGCCGAGAACAATTTCAATTTCAATTTGAAACAAGTTTCTGCATATTGACGAAATACATTTTTTTAGGCCGTATCCAGCATGGCGCTAGTTCAGTATGAAGGGAGAATTATTCTGGGTAACAAATGTGAAACATTTTGATTCGTTTTTAAAGCGTATGGCCAAAATTTATTTTTAGGCCATATCCAGCATGGCGCTAATTCAGTATGAAGGAGAATTATTCTGTGTAACAAGTTTGAAAAAAAAGGTGGAGCAGTTTTTCATGCACAAGGCCGAGAACAATTTCAATTTCAATTTGAAACAAGTTTATGCATATTGACTAAATTATTTTCTTTAGGCCCTATCCAGCATGGCGCTAGTTCAGTATGAAGGGAGAATTATTCTGGGTAACAAATTTGAAAATATTTTTGAGCTGTTTTTCATGCATAGTGTCAAAATGCATTTTTTGGGCAATATCCAGCATGGCACTCGTTCAGCATGGCAGGAGATACCATTTCTGGCTAACAAATTTAAACATATTTTTGAGCAGTTTTTCATGCACATGGCCGAGAACAATTTCAATTTGAAACAATTTTATGCATATGGACGAAATATTTTTTTTTAGACCATATCTAGCATGGCGATAGTTCAGTATGAAAGGAGACTGTTTCTGGGTAACAAATTTGAAAAAAAAGATAGAGCAATTTTTCATGCACATGGCCGAGAACAATTTCAATTTCAATTTGAAACAAGTTTATGCATATTGACGAAATACATTTTTAGGCCGTATTCAGCATGGTGCTAGTTCAGTATGAAGGGAGAATTATTCTGGGTAACAAGTTTGAAAAAAAGATGGAGCAGTTTTTCATGCACATGTCTGAGAACTTTTTTTTGTGGTGCTATCCAGTATGCAGCTAGTTCAGTATGATGGGAGACTGTTTCTGGGTTACAAATGTGAAACATTTTTTATCTGTTTTTAAAGCGTATGGCCAAAATTTATTTTTTTAGGCCATATCCAGCATGGCGCTAATTCAGTATGAAGGGAGAATTATTCTGTGTAACAAGTTTGAAAAAAAAGGTGGAGCAGTTTTTCATGCACATGGCCGAGAACAATTTCAATTTCAATTTGAAACAAGTTTATGCATATTGACTAAATTATTTTCTTTAGGCCCTATCCAGCATGGCGCTAGTTCAGTATGAAGGAGAATTATTCTGGGTAACAAATTTGAAAATATTTTTGAGCTGTTTTTCATGCATAGTGTCAAAATGCATTTTTTGGGCAATATCCAGCATGGCACTCGTTCAGCATGGCAGGAGATACCATTTCTGGCTAACAAATTTAAACATATTTTTGAGCAGTTTTTCATGCACATGGCCGAGAACAATTTCAATTTCAATTTGAAACAATTTTATGCATATGGAAGAAATATTTTTTTTTAGGCCATATCCAGCATGGCGATAGTTCAGTATGAAAGGAGACTGTTTCTGGGTAACAAATTTGAAAAAAAAGATAGAGCAATTTTTCATGCACATGGCCGAGAACAATTTCAATTTCAATTTGAAACAAGTTTATGCATATTGACTAAATAATTTTTTTTAGGCCCTATCCAGCATGGCGCTAGTTCAGTATGAAGGAGAATTATTATGGGTAACAAATTAGAAAATATTTTTGAGCAGTTTTTCATGCATAGTGTCAAAATTCATTTTTGGGCAATATCCAGCATGGCACTCGTTCAGCATGGCAGGAGATACCATTTCTGGCTAACAAATTTAAACATATTTTTGAGCAGTTTTTCATGCACATGGCCGAGAACAATTTCAATTTCAATTTGAAACAATTTTATGCATATGGACGAAATATTTTTTTTTAGACCTTATCCAGCATGGCGATAGTTCAGTATGAAAGGAGACTGTTTCTGGGTAACAAATTTGAAAAAAAAGATAGAGCAATTTTTCATGCACATGGCCGAGAACAATTTCAATTTCAATTTGAAACAAGTTTATGCATATTGACGAAATACATTTTTAGGCCGTATCCAGCATGGTGCTAGTTCAGTATGAAGGAGAATTATTCTGGGTAACAAGTTTGAAAAAAGATGGAGCAGTTTTTCATGCACATGTCTGAGAACTTTTTTTGTGGTGCTATCCAGTATGCAGCTAGTTCAGTATGATGGGAGACTGTTTCTGGGTTACAAATGTGAAACATTTTGATCTGTTTTTAAAGCGTATGGCCAAAATTTATTTTTTTAGGCCATATCCAGCATGGCGCTAATTCAGTATGAAGGAGAATTATTCTGTGTAACAAGTTTGAAAAAAAAGGTGGAGCAGTTTTTCATGCACATGGCCGAGAACAATTTCAATTTCAATTTGAAACAAGTTTATGCATATTGACTAAATTATTTTCTTTAGGCCCTATCCAGCATGGCGCTAGTTCAGTATGAAGGGAGAATTATTCTGGGTAACAAATTTGAAAATATTTTTGAGCTGTTTTTCATGCATAGTGTCAAAATTCATTTTTTGGGCAATATCCAGCATGGCACTCGTTCAGCATGGCAGGAGATACCATTTCTGGCTAACAAATTTAAACATATTTTTGAGCAGTTTTTCATGCACATGGCCGAGAACAATTTCAATTTCAATTTGAAACAATTTTATGCATATGGACGAAATATTTTTATTTAGGCCATATCCAGAATGGCGATAGTTCAGTATGAAAGGAGACTGTTTCTGGGTAACAAATTTGAAAAAAAAGATAGAGCAATTTTTCATGCACATGGCCGAGAACAATTTCAATTTCAATTTGAAACAAGTTTCTGCATATTGACGAAATACATTTTTAGGTCAGTATTCAGCATGGCGCTAGTTCAGTATGAAGGAGAATTATTCTGGGTAACAAATGTGAAACATTTTTGATTCGTTTTTAAAGCGTATGGCCAAAATTTATTTTTTTAGGCCATATCCAGCATGGCGCTAATTCAGTATGAAGGGAGAATTATTCTGTGTAACAAGTTTGAAAAAAAAGGTGGAGCAGTTTTTCATGCACAAGGCCGAGAACAATTTCAATTTCAATTTGAAACAAGTTTATGCATATTGACTAAATTATTTTCTTTAGGCCCTATCCAGCATGGCGCTAGTTCAGTATGAAGGGAGAATTATTCTGGGTAACAAATTTGAAAATATTTTTGAGCTGTTTTTCATGCATAGTGTCAAAATGCATTTTTGGGCAATATCCAGCATGGCACTCTGTTCAGCATGGCAGGAGATACCATTTCTGGCTAACAAATTTAAACATATTTTTGAGCAGTTTTTCATGCACATGGCCGAGAACAATTTCAATTTGAAACAATTTTATGCATATGGACGAAATATTTTTTAGACCATATCTAGCATGGCGATAGTTCAGTATGAAAGGAGACTGTTTCTGGGTAACAAATTTGAAAAAAGATAGAGCAATTTTTCATGCACATGGCCGAGAACAATTTCAATTTCAATTTGAAACAAGTTTATGCATATTGACGAAATACATTTTTTTAGGCCGTATCCAGCATGGCGCTAGTTCAGTATGAAGGGAGAATTATTCTGGGTAACAAGTTTGAAAAAAGATGGAGCAGTTTTTCATGCACATGTCTGAGAACTTTTTGTGGTGCTATCCAGTATGCAGCTAGTTCAGTATGATGGGAGACTGTTTCTGGGTTACAAATGTGAAACATTTTTTATCTGTTTTTAAAGCGTATGGCCAAAATTTATTTTTTAGGCCATATCCAGCATGGCGCTTAATTCAGTATGAAGGGAGAATTATTCTGTGTAACAAGTTTGAAAAAAAAGGTGGAGCAGTTTTTCATGCACATGGCCGAGAACAATTTCAATTTCAATTTGAAACAAGTTTATGCATATTGACTAAATTATTTTTTTTAGGCCCTATCCAGCATGGCGCTAGTTCAGTATGAAGGAGAATTATTCTGGGTAACAAATTTGAAAATATTTTTGAGCTGTTTTTCATGCATAGTGTCAAAATGCATTTTTTGGGCAATATCCAGCATGGCACCTGTTCAGCATGGCAGGAGATACCATTTCTGGCTAACAAATTTAAACATATTTTTGAGCAGTTTTTCATGCACATGGCCGAGAACAATTTCAATTTGAAACAATTTTATGCATATGGACGAAATATTTTTTTTTAGACCATATCTAGCATGGCGATAGTTCAGTATGAAAGGAGACTGTTTCTGGGTAACAAATTTGAAAAAAAAGATAGAGCAATTTTTCATGCACATGGCCGAGAACAATTTCAATTTCAATTTGAAACAAGTTTCTGCATATTGACGAAATACATTTTTTTAGGCCGTATCCAGCATGGCGCTAGTTCAGTATGAAGGGAGAATTATTCTGGGTAACAAATGTGAAACATTTTGATTCGTTTTTAAAGCGTATGGCCAAAATTTATTTTTAGGCCATATCCAGCATGGCGCTAATTCAGTATGAAGGAGAATTATTCTGTGTAACAAGTTTGAAAAAAAAGGTGGAGCAGTTTTTCATGCACAAGGCCGAGAACAATTTCAATTTCAATTTGAAACAAGTTTATGCATATTGACTAAATTATTTTCTTTAGGCCCTATCCAGCATGGCGCTAGTTCAGTATGAAGGAGAATTATTCTGGGTAACAAATTTGAAAATATTTTTGAGCTGTTTTTCATGCATAGTGTCAAAATGCATTTTTGGGCAATATCCAGCATGGCACTCGTTCAGCATGGCAGGAGATACCATTTCTGGCTAACAAATTTAAACATATTTTTGAGCAGTTTTTCATGCACATGGCCGAGAACAATTTCAATTTGAAACAATTTTATGCATATGGATCGAAATATTTTTTTAGACCATATCTAGCATGGCGATAGTTCAGTATGAAAGGAGACTGTTTCTGGGTAACAAATTTGAAAAAAAGATAGAGCAATTTTTCATGCACATGGCCGAGAACAATTTCAATTTCAATTTGAAACAAGTTTATGCATATTGACGAAATACATTTTTAGGCCGTATCCAGCATGGTGCTAGTTCAGTATGAAGGGAGAATTATTCTGGGTAACAAGTTTGAAAAAAGATGGAGCAGTTTTTCATGCACATGTCTGAGAACTTTTTTTGTGGTGCTATCCAGTATGCAGCTAGTTCAGTATGATGGGAGACTGTTTCTGGGTTACAAATGTGAAACATTTTTTATCTGTTTTTAAAGCGTATGGCCAAAATTTATTTTTAGGCCATATCCAGCATGGCGCTAATTCAGTATGAAGGGAGAATTATTCTGTGTAACAAGTTTGAAAAAGGTGGAGCAGTTTTTCATGCACATGGCCGAGAACAATTTCAATTTCAATTTGAAACAAGTTTATGCATATTGACTAAATTATTTTCTTTAGGCCCTATCCAGCATGGCGCTAGTTCAGTATGAAGGGAGAATTATTCTGGGTAACAAATTTGAAAATATTTTTGAGCTGTTTTTCATGCATAGTGTCAAAATGCATTTTTGGGCAATATCCAGCATGGCACTCGTTCAGCATGGCAGGAGATACCATTTCTGGCTAACAAATTTAAACATATTTTTGAGCAGTTTTTCATGCACATGGCCGAGAACAATTTCAATTTGAAACAATTTTATGCATATGGATGAAATATTTTTTTAGACCATATCTAGCATGGCGATAGTTCAGTATGAAAGGAGACTGTTTCTGGGTAACAAATTTGAAAAAAGATAGAGCAATTTTTCATGCACATGGCCGAGAACAATTTCAATTTCAATTTGAAACAAGTTTATGCATATTGACGAAATACATTTTTTTAGGCCGTATCCAGCATGGTGCTAGTTCAGTATGAAGGGAGAATTATTCTGGGTAACAAGTTTGAAAAAAAGATGGAGCAGTTTTTCATGCACATGTCTGAGAACTTTTTTTTGTGGTGCTATCCAGTATGCAGCTAGTTCAGTATGATGGGAGACTGTTTCTGGGTTACAAATGTGAAACATTTTTTATCTGTTTTTAAAGCGTATGGCCAAAATTTATTTTTTTAGGCCATATCCAGCATGGCGCTAATTCAGTATGAAGGGAGAATTATTCTGTGTAACAAGTTTGAAAAAAAAGGTGGAGCAGTTTTTCATGCACATGGCCGAGAACAATTTCAATTTCAATTTGAAACAAGTTTATGCATATTGACTAAATTATTTTCTTTAGGCCCTATCCAGCATGGCGCTAGTTCAGTATGAAGGGAGAATTATTCTGGGTAACAAATTTGAAAATATTTTTGAGCTGTTTTTCATGCATAGTGTCAAAATTCATTTTTTGGGCAATATCCAGCATGGCACTCTGCTCAGCATGGCAGGAGATACCATTTCTGGCTAACAAATTTAAACATATTTTTGAGCAGTTTTTCATGCACATGGCCGAGAACAATTTCAATTTCAATTTGAAACAATTTTATGCATATGGAAGAAATATTTTTTTTTAGGCCATATCCAGCATGGCGATAGTTCAGTATGAAAGGAGACTGTTTCTGGGTAACAAATTTGAAAAAAAAGATAGAGCAATTTTTCATGCACATGGCCGAGAACAATTTCAATTTCAATTTGAAACAAGTTTATGCATATTGACTAAATAATTTTTTTTAGGCCCTATCCAGCATGGCGCTAGTTCAGTATGAAGGGAGAATTATTATGGGTAACAAATTAGAAAATATTTTTGAGCAGTTTTTCATGCATAGTGTCAAAATTCATTTTTTGGGCAATATCCAGCATGGCACTCGTTCAGCATGGCAGGAGATACCATTTCTGGCTAACAAATTTAAACATATTTTTGAGCAGTTTTTCATGCACATGGCCGAGAACAATTTCAATTTCAATTTGAAACAATTTTATGCATATGGACGAAATATTTTTTTTTAGACCTTATCCAGCATGGCGATAGTTCAGTATGAAAGGAGACTGTTTCTGGGTAACAAATTTGAAAAAAAAGATAGAGCAATTTTTCATGCACATGGCCGAGAACAATTTCAATTTCAATTTGAAACAAGTTTATGCATATTGACGAAATACATTTTTTTAGGCCGTATCCAGCATGGTGCTAGTTCAGTATGAAGGAGAATTATTCTGGGTAACAAGTTTGAAAAAGATGGAGCAGTTTTTCATGCACATGTCTGAGAACTTTTTTTTGTGGTGCTATCCAGTATGCAGCTAGTTCAGTATGATGGGAGACTGTTTCTGGGTTACAAATGTGAAACATTTTTGATCTGTTTTTAAAGCGTATGGCCAAAATTTATTTTTTTAGGCCATATCCAGCATGGCGCTAATTCAGTATGAAGGGAGAATTATTCTGTGTAACAAGTTTGAAAAAAAAGGTGGAGCAGTTTTTCATGCACATGGCCGAGAACAATTTCAATTTCAATTTGAAACAAGTTTATGCATATTGACTAAATTATTTTCTTTAGGCCCTATCCAGCATGGCGCTAGTTCAGTATGAAGGGAGAATTATTCTGGGTAACAAATTTGAAAATATTTTTGAGCTGTTTTTCATGCATAGTGTCAAAATTCATTTTTTGGGCAATATCCAGCATGGCACTCGTTCAGCATGGCAGGAGATACCATTTCTGGCTAACAAATTTAAACATATTTTTGAGCAGTTTTTCATGCACATGGCCGAGAACAATTTCAATTTCAATTTGAAACAATTTTATGCATATGGACGAAATATTTTTATTTAGGCCATATCCAGAATGGCGATAGTTCAGTATGAAAGGAGACTGTTTCTGGGTAACAAATTTGAAAAAAAAGATAGAGCAATTTTTCATGCACATGGCCGAGAACAATTTCAATTTCAATTTGAAACAAGTTTCTGCATATTGACGAAATACATTTTTTTAGGACGTATCCAGCATGGCGCTAGTTCAGTATGAAGGGAGAATTATTCTGGGTAACAAATGTGAAACATTTTTGATTCGTTTTTAAAGCGTATGGCCAAAATTTATTTTTAGGCCATATCCAGCATGGCGCTAATTCAGTATGAAGGAGAATTATTCTGTGTAACAAGTTTGAAAAAAAAGGTGGAGCAGTTTTTCATGCACAAGGCCGAGAACAATTTCAATTTCAATTTGAAACAAGTTTATGCATATTGACTAAATTATTTTCTTTAGGCCCTATCCAGCATGGCGCTAGTTCAGTATGAAGGAGAATTATTCTGGGTAACAAATTTGAAAATATTTTTGAGCTGTTTTTCATGCATAGTGTCAAAATGCATTTTTGGGCAATATCCAGCATGGCACTCGTTCAGCATGGCAGGAGATACCATTTCTGGCTAACAAATTTAAACATATTTTTGAGCAGTTTTTCATGCACATGGCCGAGAACAATTTCAATTTGAAACAATTTTATGCATATGGACGAAATATTTTTTTTTAGACCATATCTAGCATGGCGATAGTTCAGTATGAAAGGAGACTGTTTCTGGGTAACAAATTTGAAAAAAGATAGAGCAATTTTCATGCACATGGCCGAGAACAATTTCAATTTCAATTTGAAACAAGTTTATGCATATTAGTGAAATAAATTTTTTTAGGCCGTATCCAGCATGGTGCTAGTTCAGTATGAAGGGAGAATTATTCTGGGTAACAAGTTTGAAAAAGATGGAGCAGTTTTTCATGCACATGTCTGAGAACTTTTTTTTGTGGTGCTATCCAGTATGCAGCTAGTTCAGTATGATGGGAGACTGTTTCTGGGTTACAAATGTGAAACATTTTTTATCTGTTTTTAAAGCGTATGGCCAAAATTTATTTTTTTAGGCCATATCCAGCATGGCGCTAATTCAGTATGAAGGGAGAATTATTCTGTGTAACAAGTTTGAAAAAAAAGGTGGAGCAGTTTTTCATGCACATGGCCGAGAACAATTTCAATTTCAATTTGAAACAAGTTTATGCATATTGACTAAATTATTTTCTTTAGGCCCTATCCAGCATGGCGCTAGTTCAGTATGAAGGGAGAATTATTCTGGGTAACAAATTTGAAAATATTTTTGAGCTGTTTTTCATGCATAGTGTCAAAATGCATTTTTTGGGCAATATCCAGCATGGCACTCGTTCAGCATGGCAGGAGATACCATTTCTGGCTAACAAATTTAAACATATTTTTGAGCAGTTTTTCATGCACATGGCCGAGAACAATTTCAATTTGAAACAATTTTATGCATATGGACGAAATATTTTTTTTTAGACCATATCTAGCATGGCGATAGTTCAGTATGAAAGGAGACTGTTTCTGGGTAACAAATTTGAAAAAAAAGATAGAGCAATTTTTCATGCACATGGCCGAGAACAATTTCAATTTCAATTTGAAACAAGTTTATGCATATTGACGAAATACATTTTTTTAGGCCGTATCCAGCATGGTGCTAGTTCAGTATGAAGGGAGAATTATTCTGGGTAACAAGTTTGAAAAAAAGATGGAGCAGTTTTTCATGCACATGTCTGAGAACTTTTTTTTGTGGTGCTATCCAGTATGCAGCTAGTTCAGTATGATGGGAGACTGTTTCTGGGTTACAAATGTGAAACATTTTTTATCTGTTTTTAAAGCGTATGGCCAAAATTTATTTTTAGGCCATATCCAGCATGGCGCTAATTCAGTATGAAGGGAGAATTATTCTGTGTAACAAGTTTGAAAAAAAAGGTGGAGCAGTTTTTCATGCACATGGCCGAGAACAATTTCAATTTCAATTTGAAACAAGTTTATGCATATTGACTAAATTATTTTCTTTAGGCCCTATCCAGCATGGCGCTAGTTCAGTATGAAGGGAGAATTATTCTGGGTAACAAATTTGAAAATATTTTTGAGCAGTTTTTCATGCATAGTGTCAAAATTCATTTTTTGGGCAATATCCAGCATGGCACTCGTTCAGCATGGCAGGAGATACCATTTCTGGCTAACAAATTTAAACATATTTTTGAGCAGTTTTTCATGCACATGGCCGAGAACAATTTCAATTTCAATTTGAAACAATTTTATGCATATGGAAGAAATATTTTTTAGGCCATATCCAGCATGGCGATAGTTCAGTATGAAAGGAGACTGTTTCTGGGTAACAAATTTGAAAAAAAAGATAGAGCAATTTTTCATGCACATGGCCGAGAACAATTTCAATTTCAATTTGAAACAAGTTTATGCATATTGACTAAATAATTTTTTTTAGGCCCTATCCAGCATGGCGCTAGTTCAGTATGAAGGGAGAATTATTATGGGTAACAAATTAGAAAATATTTTTGAGCAGTTTTTCATGCATAGTGTCAAAATTCATTTTTGGGCAATATCCAGCATGGCACTCGTTCAGCATGGCAGGAGATACCATTTCTGGCTAACAAATTTAAACATATTTTTGAGCAGTTTTTCATGCACATGGCCGAGAACAATTTCAATTTCAATTTGAAACAATTTTATGCATATGGACGAAATATTTTTTTTTAGACCATATCCAGCATGGCGATAGTTCAGTATGAAAGGAGACTGTTTCTGGGTAACAAATTTGAAAAAAAAGATAGAGCAATTTTTCATGCACATGGCCGAGAACAATTTCAATTTCAATTTGAAACAAGTTTATGCATATTGACGAAATACATTTTTTTAGGCCGTATCCAGCATGGTGCTAGTTCAGTATGAAGGGAGAATTATTCTGGGTAACAAGTTTGAAAAAAAGATGGAGCAGTTTTTCATGCACATGTCTGAGAACTTTTTTTTGTGGTGCTATCCAGTATGCAGCTAGTTCAGTATGATGGGAGACTGTTTCTGGGTTACAAATGTGAAACATTTTTTATCTGTTTTTAAAGCGTATGGCCAAAATTTATTTTTTTAGGCCATATCCAGCATGGCGCTAATTCAGTATGAAGGAGAATTATTCTGTGTAACAAGTTTGAAAAAAGGTGGAGCAGTTTTTCATGCACATGGCCGAGAACAATTTCAATTTCAATTTGAAACAAGTTTATGCATATTGACTAAATTATTTTCTTTAGGCCCTATCCAGCATGGCGCTAGTTCAGTATGAAGGGAGAATTATTCTGGGTAACAAATTTGAAAATATTTTTGAGCTGTTTTTCATGCATAGTGTCAAAATGCATTTTGGGCAATATCCAGCATGGCACTCGTTCAGCATGGCAGGAGATACCATTTCTGGCTAACAAATTTAAACATATTTTTGAGCAGTTTTTCATGCACATGGCCGAGAACAATTTCAATTTGAAACAATTTTATGCATATGGACGAAATATTTTTTTAGACCATATCTAGCATGGCGATAGTTCAGTATGAAAGGAGACTGTTTCTGGGTAACAAATTTGAAAAAAGATAGAGCAATTTTTCATGCACATGGCCGAGAACAATTTCAATTTCAATTTGAAACAAGTTTATGCATATTGACGAAATACATTTTTAGGCCGTATCCAGCATGGTGCTAGTTCAGTATGAAGGAGAATTATTCTGGGTAACAAGTTTGAAAAAGATGGAGCAGTTTTTCATGCACATGTCTGAGAACTTTTTTGTGGTGCTATCCAGTATGCAGCTAGTTCAGTATGATGGGAGACTGTTTCTGGGTTACAAATGTGAAACATTTTTTATCTGTTTTTAAAGCGTATGGCCAAAATTTATTTTTTTAGGCCATATCCAGCATGGCGCTAATTCAGTATGAAGGGAGAATTATTCTGTGTAACAAGTTTGAAAAAAAAGGTGGAGCAGTTTTTCATGCACATGGCCGAGAACAATTTCAATTTCAATTTGAAACAAGTTTATGCATATTGACTAAATTATTTTCTTTAGGCCCTATCCAGCATGGCGCTAGTTCAGTATGAAGGAGAATTATTCTGGGTAACAAATTTGAAAATATTTTTGAGCTGTTTTTCATGCATAGTGTCAAAATGCATTTTTGGGCAATATCCAGCATGGCACTCGTTCAGCATGGCAGGAGATACCATTTCTGGCTAACAAATTTAAACATATTTTTGAGCAGTTTTTCATGCACATGGCCGAGAACAATTTCAATTTGAAACAATTTTATGCATATGGACGAAATATTTTTTTAGACCATATCTAGCATGGCGATAGTTCAGTATGAAAGGAGACTGTTTCTGGGTAACAAATTTGAAAAAAAGATAGAGCAATTTTTCATGCACATGGCCGAGAACAATTTCAATTTCAATTTGAAACAAGTTTATGCATATTGACGAAATACATTTTTAGGCCGTATCCAGCATGGTGCTAGTTCAGTATGAAGGAGAATTATTCTGGGTAACAAGTTTGAAAAAAGATGGAGCAGTTTTTCATGCACATGTCTGAGAACTTTTTGTGGTGCTATCCAGTATGCAGCTAGTTCAGTATGATGGGAGACTGTTTCTGGGTTACAAATGTGAAACATTTTTTATCTGTTTTTAAAGCGTATGGCCAAAATTTATTTTTTTAGGCCATATCCAGCATGGCGCTAATTCAGTATGAAGGAGAATTATTCTGTGTAACAAGTTTGAAAAAAAAGGTGGAGCAGTTTTTCATGCACATGGCCGAGAACAATTTCAATTTCAATTTGAAACAAGTTTATGCATATTGACTAAATTATTTTCTTTAGGCCCTATCCAGCATGGCGCTAGTTCAGTATGAAGGAGAATTATTCTGGGTAACAAATTTGAAAATATTTTTGAGCTGTTTTTCATGCATAGTGTCAAAATTCATTTTTGGGCAATATCCAGCATGGCACTCGTTCAGCATGGCAGGAGATACCATTTCTGGCTAACAAATTTAAACATATTTTTGAGCAGTTTTTCATGCACATGGCGAGAACAATTTCAATTTCAATTTGAAACAATTTTATGCATATGGAAGAAATATTTTTTTAGGCCATATCCAGCATGGCGATAGTTCAGTATGAAAGGAGACTGTTTCTGGGTAACAAATTTGAAAAAAGATAGAGCAATTTTCATGCACATGGCCGAGAACAATTTCAATTTCAATTTGAAACAAGTTTATGCATATTGACTAAATAATTTTTTAGGCCCTATCCAGCATGGCGCTAGTTCAGTATGAAGGAGAATTATTATGGGTAACAAATTAGAAAATATTTTTGAGCAGTTTTTCATGCATAGTGTCAAAATTCATTTTTGGGCAATATCCAGCATGGCACTCGTTCAGCATGGCAGGAGATACCATTTCTGGCTAACAAATTTAAACATATTTTTGAGCAGTTTTTCATGCACATGGCGAGAACAATTTCAATTTCAATTTGAAACAATTTTATGCATATGGACGAAATATTTTTTTTTAGACCTTATCCAGCATGGCGATAGTTCAGTATGAAAGGAGACTGTTTCTGGGTAACAAATTTGAAAAAAAAAGATAGAGCAATTTTTTCATGCACATGGCCGAGAACAATTTCAATTTCAATTTGAAACAAGTTTATGCATATTGACGAAATACATTTTTTTAGGCCGTATCCAGCATGGTGCTAGTTCAGTATGAAGGGAGAATTATTCTGGGTAACAAGTTTGAAAAAGATGGAGCAGTTTTTCATGCACATGTCTGAGAACTTTTTTGTGGTGCTATCCAGTATGCAGCTAGTTCAGTATGATGGGAGACTGTTTCTGGGTTACAAATGTGAAACATTTTGATCTGTTTTTAAAGCGTATGGCCAAAATTTATTTTTTTTTGGCCATATCCAGCATGGCGCTAATTCAGTATGAAGGAGAATTATTCTGTGTAACAAGTTTGAAAAAAAAAGGTGGAGCAGTTTTTCATGCACATGGCCGAGAACAATTTCAATTTCAATTTGAAACAAGTTTATGCATATTGACTAAATTATTTTCTTTAGGCCCTATCCAGCATGGCGCTAGTTCAGTATGAAGGAGAATTATTCTGGGTAACAAATTTGAAAATATTTTTGAGCTGTTTTTCATGCATAGTGTCAAAATTCATTTTTGGGCAATATCCAGCATGGCACTCGTTCAGCATGGCAGGAGATACCATTTCTGGCTAACAAATTTAAACATATTTTTGAGCAGTTTTTTCATGCACATGGCCGAGAACAATTTCAATTTCAATTTGAAACAATTTTATGCATATGGACGAAATATTTTTATTTAGGCCATATCCAGAATGGCGATAGTTCAGTATGAAAGGAGACTGTTTCTGGGTAACAAATTTGAAAAAAAAGATAGAGCAATTTTTCATGCACATGGCCGAGAACAATTTCAATTTCAATTTGAAACAAGTTTATGCATATTGACTAAATAATTTTTTTTAGGCCCTATCCAGCATGGCGCTAGTTCAGTATGAAGGGAGAATTATTATGGGTAACAAATTAGAAAATATTTTTGAGCAGTTTTTCATGCATAGTGTCAAAATTCATTTTTTGGGCAATATCCAGCATGGCACTCGTTCAGCATGGCAGGAGATACCATTTCTGGCTAACAAATTTAAACATATTTTTGAGCAGTTTTTCATGCACATGGCCGAGAACAATTTCAATTTCAATTTGAAACAATTTTATGCATATGGACGAAATATTTTTTTTTAGACCATATCCAGCATGGCGATAGTTCAGTATGAAAGGAGACTGTTTCTGGGTAACAAATTTGAAAAAAAAGATAGAGCAATTTTTCATGCACATGGCCGAGAACAATTTCAATTTCAATTTGAAACAAGTTTATGCATATTGACGAAATACATTTTTAGGCCGTATCCAGCATGGTGCTAGTTCAGTATGAAGGAGAATTATTCTGGGTAACAAGTTTGAAAAAGATGGAGCAGTTTTTCATGCACATGTCTGAGAACTTTTTGTGGTGCTATCCAGTATGCAGCTAGTTCAGTATGATGGGAGACTGTTTCTGGGTTACAAATGTGAAACATTTTTTATCTGTTTTTAAAGCGTATGGCCAAAATTTATTTTTAGGCCATATCCAGCATGGCGCTAATTCAGTATGAAGGAGAATTATTCTGTGTAACAAGTTTGAAAAAAAAGGTGGAGCAGTTTTTCATGCACATGGCCGAGAACAATTTCAATTTCAATTTGAAACAAGTTTATGCATATTGACTAAATTATTTTCTTTAGGCCCTATCCAGCATGGCGCTAGTTCAGTATGAAGGAGAATTATTCTGGGTAACAAATTTGAAAATATTTTGAGCTGTTTATCATGCATAGTGTCAAAATTCATTTTTTGGGCAATATCCAGCATGGCACTCGTTCAGCATGGCAGGAGATACCATTTCTGGCTAACAAATTTAAACATATTTTTGAGCAGTTTTTCATGCACATGGCCGAGAACAATTTCAATTTCAATTTGAAACAATTTTATGCATATGGAAGAAATATTTTTATTTAGGCCATATCCAGCATGGCGATAGTTCAGTATGAAAGGAGACTGTTTCTGGGTAACAAATTTGAAAAAAAAGATAGAGCAATTTTTCATGCACATGGCCGAGAACAATTTCAATTTCAATTTGAAACAAGTTTATGCATATTGACTAAAAGAAGTTTTTTAGGCCCTATCCAGCATGGCGCTAGTTCAGTATGAAGGGAGAATTATTCTGGGTAACAAGTTTGAAAAAAAGATGGAGCAGTTTTTCATGCACATGTCTAAGAACTTGTTTTTGTGGTGCTATCCAGTATGCAGCTAGTTCAGTATGATGGGAGACTGTTTCTGGGTTACAAATGTGAAACATTTTTGATCCGTTTTTAAAGCTTTTGGCCGAAATTTATTTTTTTAGGCCATATCCAGCATGGCGCTAATTCAGTATGAAGGGAGAATTATTCTGTGTAACAAGTTTGAAAGAAAAGGTGGAGCAGTTTTTCATGCACATGGCCGAGAACAATTTCAATTTCAATTTGAAACAATTTCATGGATATAGAATAAATTCTTTTTTTTAGGCCATATCCAGCATGGCGATAGTTCAGTATGATGGGAAACCATTTCTGGGTGAAGATTTTTTTTAGCCCATATCCAGCATGGTGCTAGTTCAGTATGAAGGGAGACACTGTTTCTGGGTAACAAGTTTGAATACAAAGACGAAGCAGTTTTTCATCCTCATGACCAAGAACAATTTCAATTTGAAACAAGTTTATGCATATTGACGAAATTCATTTTTTTAGGCCATATCCAGTATGGCGCTAGTTCAGTATGATGGGAAACACCATTTCTGGGTGACCATTTCTGGGTGACCATTTCTGGGTGACAAATTTGAAACATATTTTTGAAACAAGTTTATGCATATTATGTGAAATTCATTTTTAGGCCATATTCAGCATGACGATAGTTCAGTATGATGGGAAACACCATTTCTGGGTGACGAATTTGAAACATATTTTTGAGCTGTTTTTCATAAACAGCTACGAATAGTTTTCAAAAACAGTTTGATATGGCATTCATAACCCACATTGGCTTCAAGTTGAAGTTAGGGGAGCAGGCAATGCATTCCTATGGGGAGAGATGTCATTGTAAACTGTTAGAAGAAAACGTCACCGAGCGGTTGCTCCAGGAACAGTTAAGGGTCCACATGGTCATGGCGCTAGTTCAGTATGAAGGGGACACTGTTTCTGGTTAACAAATTTGAAAAATATTTTTAGCAGTTTTTCATGCACATGTCTAAGAACTTGTTTTTGTGGTGCTATCCAGTATGCAGCTAGTTCAGTATGATGGGAGACTGTTTCTGGGTTACAAATGTGAAACATTTTTGATCCGTTTTAAAGCTTTTGGCCGAAATTTATTTTTTTAGGCCATATCCAGCATGGCGCTAATTCAGTATGAAGGGAGAATTATTCTGTGTAACAAGTTTGAAAGAAAAGGTGGAGCAGTTTTTCATGCACATGGCCGAGAACAATTTCAATTTCAATTTGAAACAATTTCATGGATATAGAATAAATTCTTTTTTTTAGGCCATATCCAGCATGGCGATAGTTCAGTATGATGGGAAACCATTTCTGGGTGAAGATTTTTTTTAGCCCATATCCAGCATGGTGCTAGTTCAGTATGAAGGGAGACACTGTTTCTGGGTAACAAGTTTGAATACAAAGACGAAGCAGTTTTTCATCCTCATGACCAAGAACAATTTCAATTTCAATTTGAAACAAGTTTATGCATATTGACGAAATTCATTTTTTTAGGCCATATCCAGCATGGCGCTAGTTCAGTATGATGGGAAACACCATTTCTGGGTGACCATTTCTGGGTGACCATTTCTGGGTGACAAATTTGAAACATATTTTTTGAAACAAGTTTATGCATATTGTGAAATTCATTTTTAGGCCATATTCAGCATGGCGATAGTTCAGTATGATGGGAAACACCATTTCTGGGTGACGAATTTGAAACATATATTTTGAGCTGTTTTCATAAACAGCTACGAATAGTTTTCAAAAACAGTTTGATATGGCATTCATAACCCACATTGGCTTCAAGTTGAAGTTAGGGGAGCAGGCAATGCATTCCTATGGGGAGAGATGTCATTGTAAACTGTTAGAAGAAAACGTCACCGAGCGGTTGCTCCAGGAACAGTTAAGGGTCCACATGGTCATGGCGCTAGTTCAGTATGAAGGGGGACACTGTTTCTGGTTAACAAATTTGAAAAATATTTTTAGCAGTTTTTCATGCACATGTCTAAGAACTTGTTTTTGTGGTGCTATCCAGTATGCAGCTAGTTCAGTATGATGGGAGACTGTTTCTGGGTTAAAAATGTGAAACATTTTTGATCCGTTTTTAAAGCATTTGGCCGAAATTTATTTTTTTAGGCCATATCCAGCATGGCGCTAATTCAGTATGAAGGAGAATTATTCTGTGTAACAAGTTTGAAAAAAGGTGGAGCAGTTTTTTCATGCACATGGCCGAGAACAATTTCAATTTCAATTTGAAACAATTTCATGGATATAGAATAAATTCTTTTTTAGGCCATATCCAGCATGGCGATAGTTCAGTATGATGGGAAACACCATTTCTGGGTGAAGATTTTTTTTTAGCCCATATCCAGCATGGTGCTAGTTCAGTATGAAGGAGACACTGTTTCTGGGTAACAAGTTTGAATAAAAAGATGAAGCAGTTTTTCATCCTCATGACCAACAACAATTTCTATTTCACTTTGAAACAAGTTTATGCATATTGACGAAATTCATTTTTAGGCCATATCCAGCATGACGCTTAGTTCAGTATGATGGGAAACACCATTTCTGGGTGACCATTTCTGGGTGACCATTTCTGGGTGACGAATTTGAAACATATTTTTAAACAAGTTTATGCATATTGACGAAATTCATTTTTAGGCCATATCCAGCATGACGATAGTTCAGTATGATGGGAAACACCATTTCTGGGTGACGAATTTGAAACATATTTTTGAGCTGTTTTTCATAAACAGCTACGAATAGTTTTCAAAAACAGTTTTGATATGGCATTCAGAACCCACATTGGCTTCAAGTTGAAGTTAGGGAGCAGGCAATGCATTCCTATGGGGAGAGATGTCATTGTAAACTGTTAGAAGAAAACGTGACCGAGCGGTTGCTCCAGGAACAGTTAAAGGTCCACATGGTCATGGCGCTAGTTCAGTATGAAGGGGGACACTGTTTCTGGTTAACAAATTTGAAAAATATTTTTTAGCAGTTTTTCATGCACATGTCTAAGAACTTGTTTTTGTGGTGCTATCCAGTATGCAGCTAGTTCAGTATGATGGGAGACTGTTTCTGGGTTACAAATGTGAAACATTTTTGATCCGTTTTTAAAGCATTTGGCCGAAATTTATTTTTTTAGGCCATATCCAGCATGGCGCTAATTCAGTATGAAGGGAGAATTATTCTGTGTAACAAGTTTGAAAGAAAAGGTGGAGCAGTTTTTCATGCACATGGCCGAGAACAATTTCAATTTCAATTTGAAACAATTTCATGGATATAGAATAAATTCTTTTTTTTAGGCCATATCCAGCATGGCGATAGTTCAGTACGATGGGAAACCATTTCTGGGTGAAGATTTTTTTTAGCCCATATCCAGCATGGTGCTAGTTCAGTATGAAGGGAGACACTGTTTCTGGGTAACAAGTTTGAATACAAAGACGAAGCAGTTTTTCATCCTCATGACCAAGAACAATTTCAATTTCAATTTGAAACAAGTTTATGCATATTGACGAAATTCATTTTTTTAGGCCATATCCAGCATGACGCTAGTTCAGTATGATGGGAAACACCATTTCTGGGTGACCATTTCTGGGTGACCATTTCTGGGTGACGAATTTGAAACATATTTTTTGAAACAAGTTTATGCATATTGACGAAATTCATTTTTTAGGCCATATTCAGCATGACGATAGTTCAGTATGATGGGAAACACCATTTCTGGGTGACGAATTTGAAACATATTTTTGAGCTGTTTTTCATAAACAGCTACGAATAGTTTTCAAAAACAGTTTGATATGGCATTCATAACCCACATTGGCTTCAAGTTGAAGTTAGGGGGAGCAGGCAATGCATTCCTATGGGGAGAGATGTCATTGTAAACTGTTAGAAGAAAACGTGACCGAGCGGTTGCTCCAGGAACAGTTAAAGGTCCACATGGTCATGGCGCTAGTTCAGTATGAAGGGGACACTGTTTCTGGTTAACAAATTTGAAAAATATTTTTAGCAGTTTTTCATGCACATGTCTAAGAACTTGTTTTTGTGGTGCTATCCAGTATGCAGCTAGTTCAGTATGATGGGAGACTGTTTCTGGGTTACAAATGTGAAACATTTTTGATCCGTTTTTAAAGCATTTGGCGAAATTTATTTTTAGGCCATATCCAGCATGGCTAATTCAGTATGAAGGGAGAATTATTCTGTGTAACAAGTTTGAAAGAAAAGGTGGAGCAGTTTTTTCATGCACATGGCCGAGAACAATTTCAATTTCAATTTGAAACAATTTCATGGATATAGAATAAATTCTTTTTTTAGGCCATATCCAGCATGGCGATAGTTCAGTACGATGGGAAACCATTTCTGGGTGAAGATTTTTTTAGCCCATATCCAGCATGGTGCTAGTTCAGTATGAAGGAGACACTGTTTCTGGGTAACAAGTTTGAATACAAAGACGAAGCAGTTTTTCATCCTCATGACCAAGAACAATTTCAATTTCAATTTGAAACAAGTTTATGCATATTGACGAAATTCATTTTTAGGCCATATCCAGCATGACGCTAGTTCAGTATGATGGGAAACACCATTTCTGGGTGACCATTTCTGGGTGACCATTTCTGGGTGACAATTTGAAACATATTTTTGAAACAAGTTTATGCATATTGACGAAATTCATTTTTAGGCCATATTCAGCATGACGATAGTTCAGTATGATGGGAAACACCATTTCTGGGTGACGAATTTGAAACATATTTTTGAGCTGTTTTTCATAAACAGCTACGAATAGTTTTCAAAACAGTTTGATATGGCATTCATAACCCACATTGGCTTCAAGTTGAAGTTAGGGGAGCAGGCAATGCATTCCTATGGGGAGAGATGTCATTGTAAACTGTTAGAAGAAAACGTGACTGAGCGGTTGCTCCAGGAACAGTTAAAGGTCCACATGGTCATGGCGCTAGTTCAGTATGAAGGGGACACTGTTTCTGGTTAACAAATTTGAAAAATATTTTTAGCAGTTTTTCATGCACATGTCTAAGAACTTGTTTTTGTGGTGCTATCCAGTATGCAGCTAGTTCAGTATGATGGGAGACTGTTTCTGGGTTACAAATGTGAAACATTTTTGATCCGTTTTTAAAGCATTTGGCCGAAATTTATTTTTTTAGGCCATATCCAGCATGGCGCTAATTCAGTATGAAGGGAGAATTATTCTGTGTAACAAATTTGAAAGAAAAGGTGGAGCAGTTTTTCATGCACATGGCCGAGAACAATTTCAATTTCAATTTGAAACAATTTCATGGATATAGAATAAATTCTTTTTTTTAGGCCATATCCAGCATGGCGATAGTTCAGTATGATGGGAAACACCATTTCTGGGTGAAGATTTTTTTTAGCCCATATCCAGCATGGTGCTAGTTCAGTATGAAGGGAGACACTGTTTCTGGGTAACAAGTTTGAATAAAAAGATGAAGCAGTTTTTCATCCTCATGACCAACAACAATTTCTATTTCACTTTGAAACAAGTTTATGCATATTGACGAAATTCATTTTTTTAGGCCATATCCAGCATGACGCTAGTTCAGTATGATGGGAAACACCATTTCTGGGTGACCATTTCTGGGTGACCATTTCTGGGTGACGAATTTGAAACATATTTTTTTAAACAAGTTTATGCATATTGACGAAATTCATTTTTTTAGGCCATATCCAGCATGACGATAGTTCAGTATGATGGGAAACACCATTTCTGGGTGACGAATTTGAAACATATTTTTGAGCTGTTTTTCATAAACAGCTACGAATAGTTTTCAAAAACAGTTTGATATGGCATTCGTAACCCACATTGGCTTCAAGTTGAAGTTAGGGGAGCAGGCAATGCATTCCTATGGGGAGAGATGTCATTGTAAACTGTTAGAAGAAAACGTGACTGAGCGGTTGCTCCAGGAACAGTTAAAGGTCCACATGGTCATGGCGCTAGTTCAGTATGAAGGGGACACTGTTTCTGGTTAACAAATTTGAAAAATATTTTTAGCAGTTTTTCATGCACATGTCTAAGAACTTGTTTTTGTGGTGCTATCCAGTATGCAGCTAGTTCAGTATGATGGGAGACTGTTTCTGGGTTACAAATGTGAAACATTTTGATCCGTTTTTAAAGCATTTGGCGAAATTTATTTTTAGGCCATATCCAGCATGGCGCTAATTCAGTATGAAGGGAGAATTATTCTGTGTAACAAGTTTGAAAGAAAAGGTGGAGCAGTTTTTCATGCACATGGCGAGAACAATTTCAATTTCAATTTGAAACAATTTCATGGATATAGAATAAATTCTTTTTTAGGCCATATCCAGCATGGCGATAGTTCAGTACGATGGGAAACCATTTCTGGGTGAAGATTTTTTAGCCCATATCCAGCATGGTGCTAGTTCAGTATGAAGGAGACACTGTTTCTGGGTAACAAGTTTGAATACAAAGACGAAGCAGTTTTTCATCCTCATGACCAAGAACAATTTCAATTTCAATTTGAAACAAGTTTATGCATATTGACGAAATTCATTTTTTTAGGCCATATCCAGCATGACGCTAGTTCAGTATGATGGGAAACACCATTTCTGGGTGACCATTTCTGGGTGACCATTTCTGGGTGACGAATTTGAAACATATTTTTGAAACAAGTTTATGCATATTGACTGAAATTCATTTTTAGGCCATATTCAGCATGGCGATAGTTCAGTATGATGGGAAACACCATTTCTGGGTGACGAATTTGAAACATATTTTTGAGCTGTTTTTCATAAACAGCTACGAATAGTTTTCAAAAACAGTTTGATATGGCATTCATAACCCACATTGGCTTCAAGTTGAAGTTAGGGGAGCAGGCAATGCATTCCTATGGGGAGAGATGTCATTGTAAACTGTTAGAAGAAAACGTGACCGAGCGGTTGCTCCAGGAACAGTTAAAGGTCCACATGGTCATGGCGCTAGTTCAGTATGAAGGGGGACACTGTTTCTGGTTAACAAATTTGAAAAATATTTTTTAGCAGTTTTTCATGCACATGTCTAAGAACTTGTTTTTGTGGTGCTATCCAGTATGCAGCTAGTTCAGTATGATGGGAGACTGTTTCTGGGTTACAAATGTGAAACATTTTTGATCCGTTTTTAAAGCATTTGGCCGAAATTTATTTTTTTAGGCCATATCCAGCATGGCGCTAATTCAGTATGAAGGGAGAATTATTCTGTGTAACAAATTTGAAAGAAAAGGTGGAGCAGTTTTTCATGCACATGGCGAGAACAATTTCAATTTCAATTTGAAACAATTTCATGGATATAGAATAAATTCTTTTTTTTAGGCCATATCCAGCATGGCGATAGTTCAGTACGATGGGAAACCATTTCTGGGTGAAGATTTTTTTTAGCCCATATCCAGCATGGTGCTAGTTCAGTATGAAGGGAGACACTGTTTCTGGGTAACAAGTTTGAATACAAAGACGAAGCAGTTTTTCATCCTCATGACCAAGAACAATTTCAATTTCAATTTGAAACAAGTTTATGCATATTGACGAAATTCATTTTTTTAGGCCATATCCAGCATGACGCTAGTTCAGTATGATGGGAAACACCATTTCTGGGTGACCATTTCTGGGTGACCATTTCTGGGTGACGAATTTGAAACATATTTTTAAACAAGTTTATGCATATTGACTAAATTCATTTTTAGGCCATATTCAGCATGGCGATAGTTCAGTATGATGGGAAACACCATTTCTGGGTGACAAATTTGAAACATATATTTTGAGCTGTTTTCATAAACAGCTACGAATAGTTTTCAAAAACAGTTTGATATGGCATTCATAACCCACATTGGCTTCAAGTTGAAGTTAGGGGAGCAGGCAATGCATTCCTATGGGGAGAGATGTCATTGTAAACTGTTAGAAGAAAACGTGACTGAGCGGTTGCTCCAGGAACAGTTAAAGGTCCACATGGTCATGGCGCTAGTTCAGTATGAAGGGGACACTGTTTCTGGTTAACAAATTTGAAAAATATTTTTAGCAGTTTTTCATGCACATGTCTAAGAACTTGTTTTTGTGGTGCTATCCAGTATGCAGCTAGTTCAGTATGATGGGAGACTGTTTCTGGGTTACAAATGTGAAACATTTTTGATCCGTTTTTAAAGCATTTGGCGAAATCTATTTTTTAGGCCATATCCAGCATGGCGCTAATTCAGTATGAAGGGAGAATTATTCTGTGTAACAAGTTTGAAAGAAAAGGTGGAGCAGTTTTCATGCACATGGCCGAGAACAATTTCAATTTCAATTTGAAACAATTTCATGGATATAGAATAAATTCTTTTTTTTAGGCCATATCCAGCATGGCGATAGTTCAGTATGATGGGAAACCATTTCTGGGTGAAGATTTTTTTTAGCCCATATCCAGCATGGTGCTAGTTCAGTATGAAGGGAGACACTGTTTCTGGGTAACAAGTTTGAATACAAAGACGAAGCAGTTTTTCATCCTCATGACCAAGAACAATTTCAATTTCAATTTGAAACAAGTTTATGCATATTGACGAAATTCATTTTTTTAGGCCATATCCAGCATGACGCTAGTTCAGTATGATGGGAAACACCATTTCTGGGTGACCATTTCTGGGTGACCATTTCTGGGTGACGAATTTGAAACATATTTTTTTAAACAAGTTTATGCATATTGACGAAATTCATTTTTTAGGCCATATTCAGCATGACGATAGTTCAGTATGATGGGAAACACCATTTCTGGGTGACAAATTTGAAACATATTTTTGAGCTGTTTTTCATAAACAGCTACGAATAGTTTTCAAAAACAGTTTGATATGGCATTCATAACCCACATTGGCTTCAAGTTGAAGTTAGGGGAGCAGGCAATGCATTCCTATGGGGAGAGATGTCATTGTAAACTGTTAGAAGAAAACGTGACCGAGCGGTTGCTCCAGGAACAGTTAAAGGTCCACATGGTCATGGCGCTAGTTCAGTATGAAGGGGACACTGTTTCTGGTTAACAAATTTGAAAAATATTTTTAGCAGTTTTTCATGCACATGTCTAAGAACTTGTTTTTGTGGTGCTATCCAGTATGCAGCTAGTTCAGTATGATGGGAGACTGTTTCTGGGTTACAAATGTGAAACATTTTTGATCCGCTTTTAAAGCATTTGGCGAAATTTATTTTTAGGCCATATCCAGCATGGCGCTAATTCAGTATGAAGGAGAATTATTCTGTGTAACAAGTTTGAAAGAAAAGGTGGAGCAGTTTTTCATGCACATGGCCGAGAACAATTTCAATTTCAATTTGAAACAATTTCATGGATATAGAATAAATTCTTTTTTTTAGGCCATATCCAGCATGGCGATAGTTCAGTATGATGGGAAACCATTTCTGGGTGAAGATTTTTTTAGCCCATATCCAGCATGGTGCTAGTTCAGTATGAAGGAGACACTGTTTCTGGGTAACAAGTTTGAATACAAAGACGAAGCAGTTTTCATCCTCATGACCAAGAACAATTTCAATTTCAATTTGAAACAAGTTTATGCATATTGACGAAATTCATTTTTAGGCCATATCCAGCATGGCGCTAGTTCAGTATGATGGGAAACACCATTTCTGGGTGACCATTTCTGGGTGACCATTTCTGGGTGACGAATTTGAAACATATTTTTTTAAACAAGTTTATGCATATTGACGAAATTCATTTTTTAGGCCATATTCAGCATGACGATAGTTCAGTATGATGGGAAACACCATTTCTGGGTGACGAATTTGAAACATATTTTTGAGCTGTTTTCATAAACAGCTACGAATAGTTTTCAAAAACAGTTTGATATGGCATTCATAACCCACATTGGCTTCAAGTTGAAGTTAGGGGAGCAGGCAATGCATTCCTATGGGGAGAGATGTCATTGTAAACTGTTAGAAGAAAACGTGACCGAGCGGTTGCTCCAGGAACAGTTAAAGGTCCACATGGTCATGGCGCTAGTTCAGTATGAAGGGGACACTGTTTCTGGTTAACAAATTTGAAAAATATTTTTTAGCAGTTTTTCATGCACATGTCTAAGAACTTGTTTTTGTGGTGCTATCCAGTATGCAGCTAGTTCAGTATGATGGGAGACTGTTTCTGGGTTACAAATGTGAAACATTTTTGATCCGTTTTTAAAGCATTTGGCCGAAATTTATTTTTTTAGGCCATATCCAGCATGGCGCTAATTCAGTATGAAGGGAGAATTATTCTGTGTAACAAGTTTGAAAGAAAAGGTGGAGCAGTTTTTCATGCACATGGCCGAGAACAATTTCAATTTCAATTTGAAACAATTTCATGGATATAGAATAAATTCTTTTTTTTAGGCCATATCCAGCATGGCGATAGTTCAGTATGATGGGAAACCATTTCTGGGTGAAGATTTTTTTTAGCCCATATCCAGCATGGTGCTAGTTCAGTATGAAGGGAGACACTGTTTCTGGGTAACAAGTTTGAATACAAAGATGAAGCAGTTTTCATCCTCATGACCAAGAACAATTTCAATTTCAATTTGAAACAAGTTTATGCATATTGATGAAATTCATTTTTAGGCCATATCCAGCATGGCGCTAGTTCAGTATGATGGGAAACACCATTTCTGGGTGACCATTTCTGGGTGACCATTTCTGGGTGACGAATTTGAAACATGTTTTTTAAACAAGTTTATGCATATTGACGAAATTCATTTTTAGGCCATATCCAGCATGACGATAGTTCAGTATGATGGGAAACACCATTTCTGGGTGACGAATTTGAAACATATTTTTGAGCTGTTTTTCATAAACAGCTACGAATAGTTTTCAAAAACAGTTTGATATGGCATTCATAACCCACATTGGCTTCAAGTTGAAGTTAGGGAGCAGGCAATGCATTTCTATGGGGAGAGATGTCATTGTAAACTGTTAGAAGAAAACGTGACCGAGCGGTTGCTCCAGGAACAGTTAAAGGTCCACATGGTCATGGCGCTAGTTCAGTATGAAGGGGACACTGTTTCTGGTTAACAAATTTGAAAAATATTTTTTAGCAGTTTTTCATGCACATTTCTTAAGAACTTGTTTTTGTGGTGCTATCCAGTATGCAGCTAGTTCAGTATGATGGGAGACTGTTTCTGGGTTACAAATGTGAAACATTTTTGATCCGTTTTTAAAGCATTTGGCGAAATCTATTTTTAGGCCATATCCAGCATGGCGCTAATTCAGTATGAAGGAGAATTATTCTGTGTAACAAGTTTGAAAAAGGTGGAGCAGTTTTCATGCACATGGCCGAGAACAATTTCAATTTCAATTTGAAACAATTTCATGGATATAGAATAAATTCTTTTTTTTAGGCCATATCCAGCATGGCGATAGTTCAGTATGATGGGAAACACCATTTCTGGGTGAAGAATTTTTTTAGCCCATATCCAGCATTGTGCTAGTTCAGTATGAAGGGAGTCACTGTTTCTGGGTAACAAGTTTGAATAAAAAGATGAAGCAGTTTTTCATCCTCATGACCAAGAACAATTTCAATTTCAATTTGAAACAAGTTTATGCATATTGACGAAATTCATTTTTTTAGGCCATATCCAGCATGACGATAGTTCAGTATGATGGGAAACACCATTTCTGGGTGACCATTTCTGGGTGACCATTTCTGGGTGGCGAATTTGAAACATATTTTTGAAACAAGTTTATGCATATTGACGAAATTAATTTTTTTAGGCCATATCCAGCATGACGATAGTTCAGTATGATGGGAAACACCATTTCTGGGTGGCCAATTTGAAACATATTTTTGAGCTGTTTTTCATAAACAGCTACGAATAGTTTTCAAAAACAGTTTGATATGGCATTCATAACCCACATTGGCTTCAAGTTGAAGTTAGGAGCAGGCAATGCATTCCTATGGGGAGAGATGTCATTGTAAACTGTTAGAAGAAAACGTGACCGAGCGGTTGCTCCAGGAACAGTTAAAGGTTCACATGGTCATGGCGCTAGTTCAGTATGAAGGGGACACTGTTTCTGGTTAACAAATTTGAAAATATTTTTAGCAGTTTTTCATGCACATGTCTAAGAACTTGTTTTTGTGGTGCAATCCAGTATGCAGCTAGTTCAGTATGATGGGAGACTGTTTCTGGGTTACAAATGTGAAACATTTTGATCCGTTTTAAAGCATTTGGCGAAATCTATTTTTAGGCCATATCCAGCATGGCGCTAATTCAGTATGAAGGAGAATTATTCTGTGTAACAAGTTTGAAAAAGGTGGAGCAGTTTTTCATGCACATGGCAGAACAATTTCAATTTCAATTTGAAACAATTTCATGGATATAGAATAAATTCTTTTTTTTAGTCCATATCCAGCATGGCGATAGTTCAGTATGATGGGAAACACCATTTCTGGTTGAAGAATTTTTTTAGCCCATATCCAGCATGGTGCTAGTTCAGTATGAAGGGAGACACTGTTTCTGGGTAACAAGTTTGAATAAAAAGATGAAGCAGTTTTTCATCCTCATGACCAAGAACAATTTCAATTTCAATTTGAAACAAGTTTATGCATATTGACGAAATTCATTTTTTTAGGCCATATCCAGCATGACGATAGTTCAGTATGATGGGAAACACCATTTCTGGGTGACCATTTCTGGGTGACCATTTCTGGGTGACGAATTTGAAACATATTTTTTGAAACAAGTTTATGCATATTGACGAAATTCATTTTTTAGGCCATGACGATAGTTCAGTATGATGGGAAACACCATTTCTGGGTGACGAATTTGAAACATATATTTTGAGCTGTTTTTCATAAACAGCTACGAATAGTTTTCAAAAACAGTTTGATATGGCATTCATAACCCACATTGGCTTCAAGTTGAAGTTAGGGGAGCAGGCAATGCATTCCTATGGGGAGAGATGTCATTGTAAACTGTTAGAAGAAAACGTGACCAGCGGTTGCTCCAGGAACAGTTAAAGGTCCACATGGTCATGGCGCTAGTTCAGTATGAAGGGGACACTGTTTCTGGTTAACAAATTTGAAAAATATTTTTAGCAGTTTTTCATGCACATGTCTAAGAACTTGTTTTTGTGGTGCTATCCAGTATGCAGCTAGTTCAGTATGATGGGAGACTGTTTCTGGGTTACAAATGTGAAACATTTTTGATCCGTTTTTAAAGCATTTGGCGAAATTTATTTTTTAGGCCATATCCAGCATGGCGCTAATTCAGTATGAAGGAGAATTATTCTGTGTAACAAATTTGAAAGAAAAGGTGGAGCAGTTTTCATGCACATGGCGAGAACAATTTCAATTTCAATTTGAAACAATTTCATGGATATAGAATAAATTCTTTTTTTAGGCCATATCCAGCATGGCGATAGTTCAGTATGATGGGAAACACCATTTCTGGGTGAAGATTTTTTTAGCCCATATCCAGCATGGTGCTAGTTCAGTATGAAGGAGACACTGTTTCTGGGTAACAAGTTTGAATAAAAAGATGAAGCAGTTTTCATCCTCATGACCAACAACAATTTCTATTTCACTTTGAAACAAGTTTATGCATATTGACGAAATTCATTTTTTTAGGCCATATCCAGCATGGCGCTAGTTCAGTATGATGGGAAACACCATTTCTGGGTGACCATTTCTGGGTGACCATTTCTGGGTGACGAATTTGAAACATATTTTTTAAACAAGTTTATGCATATTGACGAAATTCATTTTTTTAGGCCATATCCAGCATGACGATAGTTCAGTATGATGGGAAACACCATTTCTGGGTGACGAATTTGAAACATATTTTTGAGCTGTTTTTCATAAACAGCTACGAATAGTTTTCAAAAACAGTTTGATATGGCATTCATAACCCACATTGGCTTCAAGTTGAAGTTAGGGAGCAGGCAATGCATTCCTATGGGGAGAGATGTCATTGTAAACTGTTAGAAGAAAACGTGACTGAGCGGTTGCTCCAGGAACAGTTAAAGGTTCACATGGTCATGGCGCTAGTTCAGTATGAAGGGGACACTGTTTCTGGTTAACAAATTTGAAAAATATTTTTTAGCAGTTTTCATGCACATGTCTAAGAACTTGTTTTTGTGGTGCAATCCAGTATGCAGCTAGTTCAGTATGATGGGAGACTGTTTCTGGGTTACAAATGTGAAACATTTTTGATCCGTTTTTAAAGCATTTGGCGAAATCTATTTTTAGGCCATATCCAGCATGGCGCTAATTCAGTATGAAGGAGAATTATTCTGTGTAACAAGTTTGAAAAAAAAAGGTGGAGCAGTTTTCATGCACATGGCCGAGAACAATTTCAATTTCAATTTGAAACAATTTCATGGATATAGAATAAATTCTTTTTTAGTCCATATCCAGCATGGCGATAGTTCAGTATGATGGGAAACACCATTTCTGGTTGAAGAATTTTTTAGCCCATATCCAGCATGGTGCTAGTTCAGTATGAAGGGAGACACTGTTTCTGGGTAACAAGTTTGAATAAAAAGATGAAGCAGTTTTTCATCCTCATGACCAAGAACAATTTCAATTTCAATTTGAAACAAGTTTATGCATATTGATGAAATTCATTTTTAGGCCATATCCAGCATGACGATAGTTCAGTATGATGGGAAACACCATTTCTGGGTGACCATTTCTGGGTGACCATTTCTGGGTGACGAATTTGAAACATATTTTTGAAACAAGTTTATGCATATTGTGAAATTCATTTTTTAGGCCATGACGATAGTTCAGTATGATGGGAAACACCATTTCTGGGTGACGAATTTGAAACATATTTTTGAGCTGTTTTTCATAAACAGCTACGAATAGTTTTCAAAAACAGTTTGATATGGCATTCATAACCCACATTGGCTTCAAGTTGAAGTTAGGGGAGCAGGCAATGCATTCCTATGGGGAGAGATGTCATTGTAAACTGTTAGAAGAAAACGTGACCAGCGGTTGCTCCAGGAACAGTTAAAGGTCCACATGGTCATGGCGCTAGTTCAGTATGAAGGGGACACTGTTTCTGGTTAACAAATTTGAAAAATATTTTTAGCAGTTTTTCATGCACATGTCTAAGAACTTGTTTTTGTGGTGCTATCCAGTATGCAGCTAGTTCAGTATGATGGGAGACTGTTTCTGGGTTACAAATGTGAAACATTTTTGATCCGTTTTTAAAGCATTTGGCGAAATTTATTTTTTTAGGCCATATCCAGCATGGCGCTAATTCAGTATGAAGGAGAATTATTCTGTGTAACAAATTTGAAAGAAAAGGTGGAGCAGTTTTTCATGCACATGGCCGAGAACAATTTCAATTTCAATTTGAAACAATTTCATGGATATAGAATAAATTCTTTTTTTAGGCCATATCCAGCATGGCGATAGTTCAGTATGATGGAAACACCATTTCTGGGTGAAGATTTTTTTAGCCCATATCCAGCATGGTGCTAGTTCAGTATGAAGGAGACACTGTTTCTGGGTAACAAGTTTGAATAAAAAGATGAAGCAGTTTTTCATCCTCATGACCAACAACAATTTCTATTTCACTTTGAAACAAGTTTATGCATATTGACGAAATTCATTTTTTTAGGCCATATCCAGCATGACGCTAGTTCAGTATGATGGGAAACACCATTTCTGGGTGACCATTTCTGGGTGACCATTTCTGGGTGACGAATTTGAAACATATTTTTAAACAAGTTTATGCATATTGTGAAATTCATTTTTTTAGGCCATATCCAGCATGGCGATAGTTCAGTATGATGGGAAACACCATTTCTGGGTGGCGAATTTGAAACATATTTTTGAGCTGTTTTCATAAACAGCTACGAATAGTTTTCAAAAACAGTTTGATATGGCATTCATAACCCACATTGGCTTCAAGTTGAAGTTAGGGAGCAGGCAATGCATTCCTATGGGGAGAGATGTCATTGTAAACTGTTAGAAGAAAGCGTGACTGAGCAGTTGCTCCAGGAACAGTTAAAGGTCCACATGGTCATGGCGCTAGTTCAGTATGAAGGGACACTGTTTCTGGTTAACAAATTTGAAAAATATTTTTAGCAGTTTTTCATGCACATGTCTAAGAACTTGTTTTTGTGGTGCTATCCAGTATGCAGCTAGTTCAGTATGATGGGGAGACTGTTTCTGGGTTACAAATGTGAAACATTTTTGATCCGTTTTTAAAGCATTTGGCGAAATTTATTTTTAGGCCATATCCAGCATGGCGCTAATTCAGTATGAAGGAGAATTATTCTGTGTAACAAGTTTGAAAGAAAGGTGGAGCAGTTTTTCATGCACATGGCAGAGAACAATTTCAATTTCAATTTGAAACAATTTCATGGATATAGAATAAATTCTTTTTAGTCCATATCCAGCATGGCGATAGTTCAGTATGATGGAAACCATTTCTGGGTGAAGATTTTTAGCCCATATCCAGCATGGTGCTAGTTCAGTATGAAGGAGACACTGTTTCTGGGTAACAAGTTTGAATAAAAAGATGAAGCAGTTTTTCATCCTCATGACCAAGAACAATTTCAATTTCAATTTGAAACAAGTTTATGCATATTGACGAAATTCATTTTTTTAGGCCATATCCAGCATGGCGCTAGTTCAGTATGATGGGAAACACCATTTCTGGGTGACCATTTCTGGGTGACCATTTCTGGGTGACAATTTGAAACATATTTTTTGAAACAAGTTTATGCATATTGTGAAATTCATTTTTTAGGCCATGATGGCGATAGTTCAGTATGATGGGAAACACCATTTCTGGGTGACGAATTTGAAACATATTTTTGAGCTGTTTTTCATAAACAGCTACGAATAGTTTTCAAAAACAGTTTGATATGGCATTCATAACCCACATTGGCTTCAAGTTGAAGTTAGGGGAGCAGGCAATGCATTCCTATGGGGAGAGATGTCATTGTAAACTGTTAGAAGAAAACGTGACTCAGGCGGTTGCTCCAGGAACAGTTAAAGGTCCACATGGTCATGGCGCTAGTTCAGTATGAAGGGGACACTGTTTCTGGTTAACAAATTTGAAAAATATTTTTAGCAGTTTTTCATGCACATGTCTAAGAACTTGTTTTTGTGGTGCTATCCAGTATGCAGCTAGTTCAGTATGATGGGAGACTGTTTCTGGGTTACAAATGTGAAACATTTTTGATCCGCTTTTTAAAGCATTTGGCAGAAATCTATTTTTTTAGGCCATATCCAGCATGGCGCTAATTCAGTATGAAGGAGAATTATTCTGTGTAACAAGTTTGAAAAAAAGGTGGAGCAGTTTTTCATGCACATGGCGAGAACAATTTCAATTTCAATTTGAAACAATTTCATGGATATAGAAT